>CAIGRP010007613.1:0-69436 GCA_903798385.1 Fraxinus cuspidata
CATAATCACCAATAAAACCAAAGCGTATAAAATTTTCATATACCTTTATCATAGAAGGTTTGCGATGCACAAATTTACCTACAAGTGTGGACATGTAGGCCTGAGCCAAAATCTGCTCATCCGACTCATCAAAATATACTGCAAGCTCACCATGTGAATATAAGGTTCATTAGAAACCAAACTACGATGTTTGGAATCCTCGAGAGCACGAAGGATGAGAGTAAAAGATTTTATGTAACTCCTTTTGTAATAGCAAGTTTACAATTAAGTACTGCGACATAAGATTGAGGAGAATAAGTAACCCTTGAAACTCCAGATGAAAGAATGGATGGTCTATCTCATCCCGGAATGTTGGACTTAGCAGGATTAGGTCGCGTGTGAATGCTACGTGCCGAGGGACCGACGACATGTTGGACGGCATGTGAACCATTACCCATGGTCGAATCAAACCTAGTCCAACATTTTTGACCTGGTGAGTTCGATTATTATGAGTATTTGCATCAAAAGAAGCTGTAAAGTCCATTTGGAGGTGAATCCGCGAAGTATGCTCAAAATTGGAAATAATAATTACCTAGTTATTGACCGAAAGCATAGATACTGGAGGTATAGTAGCATGAGTAGAATTCACTGGTGGTGAT
This sequence comes from Fraxinus cuspidata, assembly GCA_903798385.1. Taxonomy (NCBI): domain Eukaryota; kingdom Viridiplantae; phylum Streptophyta; class Magnoliopsida; order Lamiales; family Oleaceae; genus Fraxinus; species Fraxinus cuspidata. The sequence goes on from CAIGRP010007613.1 coordinate 639, forward strand.
ACCTTATCATGTAAAAAAACGCATTAACTGGAATTTGGAATTGAAGAGAGCTCAATGGTCGTGAGTTGGGAGGGGATCATTGATCATCATTTCTCATAATTGGCAAGTTACCCGTGATCTTATGACCCTCAATTGCCATGATGTTGGTCGAATTTACTGGAAAAACTTCAACGAAGTTATGAATTGAAGCACAAAACTTTTCTTAACGCAGACCAACTAGGTTGGATTAATTTCGAAATGTAGGCTGATAATTGATGCAATTGGCTAATGACCCATAGTTTTTCCATCATGAATTGAAGATCTGTTAATCGAATTGAACATCTTGAGAAACACAAATTCATCAAATTTGTTTGTCCCAAATTTTTTGTACAAAGTTTTAATTGAACCCGTGAATTCATCGACGTCTAGACGAAATTGATCTTGACCCATGTTTTGGCAAGGAGTGCAAGTTAACGGAAGTTTGACCCATGTGGTCCATGACCATGGGTCAACCGGACAGCGTCAAAATTTGAAAAGTTCGGACCCTGCTGAAAAAGCTTTGCGATTAACGGTTTTTCTAGATTAAATCAAATTGTGGAGATGTTGTTTATGTTAAATTAAAGCCATGGTTAGGGTTGTTTGTATCAATCTCATCAATTATTCATTTTTATAACTCAATTAGAGGCCTTCGTCCCAACTCTCTAATCGGAAGATATGACGTTACAAATCAATTTAATTCAATTATAATCCTAGAATCTAAACTTCCTATAACGCATTTGCTCTGTTTTTATCGAAATAAGATCTAGAATCAACCATATACAACAAGTGTAAGGCAGTAATCAATCGACCAATAAAATAAAATTGAAATTGAAAATCAGCAAATAGTTTAATTCTTCGATGGAAAAAGCATGACTGAATCCAAGAAAAATCTAGTAAAGGTTATACCAATCCAAAAATATTTATAAAAAGAAAATCTAAAATCTAGAATTGTTTGACAATGAAAATCAAATTACATGAATAAAAGATTGACAAATTCCAATTGAGTTTCTTCCTAGCTTCACCAATTTTTTTAGTTTTTTATCGAGATTCTTGAGCAAAAACTAGAGAAAAATATGTATGGAGGCATCTACCCTTGTTCTGGTACGTTCTTAGGTTAAAATATTGTGAAAGAAGTTGGTTTCCATAAGAGCTTGACGTAAATTAGGAAATTGAGATCGCGTTAAAATTTACTGCAATGCGACATCATAGTAGTGGGAGCTATGGTCACATTGAACAACAAAACTGGGTGCTAAATTCTCTGAAGAGCCTCATGCAATCGCATAAGAAATAGGCTATGCGATCGCATAGCTTATTCCATTTTTCAATTCTTACGTTTTGGTCCTCAAACTCTGTTCCTCATTTTGTGACGTTTTTCTCCAATTCTTCTTCTTCTCTTACTTAATTCCTTAGCCCAGTTTGACCTCCTCATCTTCATAATTTTGTTTTACTTTCCTAGTCATCTTTTGGATATTTGTAATTTGTTCCTGAACTTTCATTTCCTTCAATTTGGTCCTTTTTTCACTTGTTTCTTATTATTCCCACTACATTCATCACGTTGTCCTAAAAAACTTAAATTACATAGGATTAAGCTATATTCCAACATATTAATCAACAATATTCTATGTTTTGACAGTAAAAGAAGTGTGTAAAAACGTACTTATCAAACTCTCCCAAACTTGAACTATTGTTTGTTCTCAAACAAAACTATAACTTAACTCTACATAAAATATGGTTTGTGAACATACTGTGTCTCATGATTGGTATTCAATTATCAAACAATTGAAAATTACAACAATGCGCAAATTAAATCAATCTCCACCTATTACATGTATAACTCGGCGTGTATGTATGAAAACTCTTGTCGACATATTAAGATCATGATTGGCCAAGCACGTGACCCAGAGTAGTCAATACATCCCCCCAAACTTATGCTTTTCACTCAATTTTTTTGGGGTGCATCCTAAATTGAACTTAAATCTCACTATTACAAGTTCACACTTCAATAAGTCGAGATTCTCCTATATTTTTTATTGCTTCAACCCTTAAGACTAAACTAAATTGCTTGCGTCTTGTCAAAGGTTTAGTTTTATCAACCATATGTCTTGGGCTCAATGTATTTGCAAGTAATTTTTTTTCTTTTCATTATTCATGTTTTCTCATTTTTTTTTCGAAACATCTTCTCATTTGCTTTCTATACAACCCATGTGATGAACTATAGGCCGATGACTCCCAGGTTAGATGACCATAGGGCACCAAGTTTTAAACAACACTTACAAGCTTAATCAACCAGCTATACAAGCTTGAAAGATGCTTTTATTCAATCAGAGATTAGTGCAATGCCCCAATTTTTTAGACATTTAGTTTCTAAAACTAACCTCTAACTTAAAATTTCATCTCGTCTTTGTCTCATTGATTTTAGACAATCCACACAAGATAATTTTCATGCACGAAAGCCCTACTCATCTCAATGTTCACCTGTAGCAGCTCAATCATCTCCAAACTACCCTATAATTGGATTATGGATCAATACTATAGAGGTTATTAAGTTTTACTTGCTATGTTCAACTATTTTCTAAATACTGAACCACATCAATAACTCAAGATGCCAAACATGAGTAACGTGCATACAAAATGTCAAGTTTAACATAAACAGGTTTTTGACTAATCTAATACTACACTATTTTCATTATTCATAGTTGATACGTATTCCAATAGTCACATCATAGTCGGCATAGTTATCAAACCTACACAAGCACACAAAACTAATGCCAGAAAAAAAAAAACAAAATAAAAAAACTGAAAATAAATAAATAAAAATTGCAAAAATAATTTTTTATTATTTATTTTTTTTAGTATATAATCACACAAACAAATCTTACAGTAAAATGATGAACGCCCATCCCTAAACTTATTGAAACATTGTCCTCAATGTTTAGATAATCACAAAATGCTAAACTATAAAGCACATAAAGAACAAGACGAATGTACATTAAGGTAAAGAAAAAGGGGCTCAGAGTACTCCCCTGGTCAATATGGAGGTGGTGGATGGAAACTGGAGCCGGATGCACTATCAATTGATAGTGGAGGGAGTCGTGCAAGTATCTGTTGTATCATCTCGAACTGCTGTGTGAGCTCGGCCTCTATGCTCTAAATGTGTAGAGACTGTTCCCGCCCTTCATTCTCGATGTTACCCAAGCGGTCCCAAGTCTTGTTAGCCAGCAATTGAATTCCATCGACTTTGCCCACATAGCTATTCAGCCGTCTATTCAAAACCTCAACCTCCCATCTCACAGCCAATGACTTTCTAGTGGTAGTGGAAGCAAAATTCCTAATGCTCAACATAACATTCCTTACAGCCTGGATATCCATACCCATAGCCTGCTGAAGACTCTCGATATCCCGACAAGAATCGATCATAGTAGCAAACATTTTTTCGCAATGGTGGTGGTGGTACCTGTAGCATCTTAGAGTCCTTAGCCCCTTGTCCCTGTACAGATCGTTGCTGTCTTAATCTCTTCATTTCTTACTTCTCTCTGTGTTTATCCCTAGTTTGATCTCGAGCCTCTAAAGTAGAGCGTTTAATGAGAGGGCTGGATTTTTGGGGAAGCTCCCCAGATGGAATAGTAACGCCTGCACTCTTGCATATTCCACTAATCAAACTTGGAAAAATCAGTGAACGATGTCGATATCCCCAGATACCTTGGGAAGGAATCTGTTCATAAATAAAAGTGGCCAAGTCGATCTTCTGCCATGTAACAAAGTGATGGATGAAACCCTCATCTGGATCGTTGAATGTCATCCTATGTGAAGTTGGCTCGATGTTATGGTAAAAAATATCCATAAAATGGCTATGGACGGTGTAAGCTCGATCTGATGCCAATCTGAAGTCTGTAACGACCATGCATTCTCATGCCCAAGCAATACTTTCCCGACTATGTTACATAGGAAATCTCTAGGAATTGGTAGGGATGGCAAAAAAGCTCGACGGCTCGGGCTTTGCTGGGAAAAGCCTAAGCCGGGCCCTGTTCTTGCTCGGTGGGACCGACCCCAGGCCCGGGCCAGCCCATGTGGCTTGTTGAGCCACACCGGCAAGCCCGTTTAATATAAAAAAAAATTAAAACAATATCTGCCTGCACAAGCAGGCAGCTATTATTCAAAAAAAAAAGTCGAGCTTTTGCTCGGCTCGGGCCCAAAAAAGCTCGAGCCGAGCCAGAGCTTCTTACTATTGAAGTTCGCATAAAATTCGTAAAACAAGCCTTCATATACCTAGTGAGGTCTTTCAACCACTTTATCCCATTCGTAGTTTTGTACCAAAGTCACAATCTCAAATCCAGGAAAATCTTCTAATTTGACCGACCGTTCTAGGGGCAGTGCCCAGTGGCCAATAACATCTGATCGTGTGGTGGCCTCTTGATCCAAGAATCTCCGTATTCCTCCTTCATGTCCTCTTGTTCATGCAATACCCGAAGTAGAATCCACTTTTTCCTTTCCTTTAAAGGTGTGCTTAGGAGGCATTCTGCAAACACAACGAGAATTGAAAAATGTAAGCTAACAGTGTGATACATAAATGAATACAATAATACTTGAAGATAATAGATGGAGCATGAGCATCGAAAACTCCTAAACTTATGTTACAAGCAAAGAATTCAAGTAATATACCAAACAAAACATTATGCATTGTAACGATGTCATGCTTAACAACATGTGTAATGAAATATGGGTATTGTCATACAAAGAAAATTTTGCACTTAGAGTCATGTTCAACCAAGCAAGTTCACCCCTAGACACCATCGAGAAAAATTGAAATTTTTCCAAGCAATCTCTAGGCATATGAAATCACGTACATTAGTCTAATACATGTTCCAATTTGAGGTCAAACGAACTTCGTTTGAGTTAGAAAATGGAGGGACGAAGTAGGTAACGTGAAGTGACTTTTGCCTACTCATGTCATGGCCATGTGTGCAAATTTGGGTGTTGGTGTTTCCAAGTTAATTTATCAATGAAATTTAACAAGAAAATCAGGCCAAAACACAGGGCAATCATGTCACATTCGAATTGAACCCTAATTCAACATCAATTTTCTCCTAGACATTTTATCGAACCCTTTGAAGGCACTTGAGTTTTTTCATAAAAGTTACAAAACATTAGTGTCAATCATCCCTTTTTCCGAATTCAACTCATAATTTACACTCTATCGCTACCTAATTCCCATACTCATAATCATTCAATCTCATTCCCAAGCACAAATATATCTTGCAATGAAGTAGGGGCAAAGACAAGATAACATACCTTGAGATATTAGATGTTGGAGAATGCAGGAGTCAAAATGAATATGTGATTTGATAAGTGTTGTGTGTTTTAAAGTTGTGAGGCATCGTGTGTGTGGATGTGAAGAAGTGTGGGTGTGCCCTATGTGTGTATCTTGTGCCTGTGTGGGTGTATTTTAAAACAACTTATGGGTGTTCATTTCCTCTATGTGATCAGATAGATGAAGGTGATGTGGTCACATAGAGCAAACGTTCATGGCCAATTTAGGCTCTGGTGCTCTATATGTGATCGCATTGTTGGTTAGTTTATGCGGTCACACAGACTACCAGAAAGGCGAATTTTTTTAAATTGTTGAAGACCCCCGATACCTCGATATTTGTGTTGTACAAGTTCAAATAGATGTAATGTGTATATGTATCATGGAAAAATTTTAAAACATATTCAGCTCTTTGAAAAACTTATTTTTGGTCAAATTGCACTAAACACTCGGTTTTCGATCCACTTTGAAACTCGGCTATTTTCGGTCAAATTGCACTAAACACTCGCTTTCCAACGCCCCCCGAAACTTGTCAAAACACATTTTAAACCACATGGAGTGCGTGGATACCATGAATTTGGTTCTAAGAATATTTCTAAACTTGAAAACACATGATGATCTATCGAAACACATTTTGAACCGCACCTATTGCGTAATCACTAGCATCACACATGATTTCAAACGATAGTGTCCAATCAGGTGGTTGCATGATGGGTGTTGATGTGAGTTTGTCAATTTTTAAATGCATCTTGACATTCAGGAGTCCACTCAAAAGCGGCATCTTTATTTAGAAGGTTACACAATGGTCTAGAGATAGATGAAAAGTATTATATAAACCTTCTACAGAAACCTGCATTGCCTATATATGTATGTGTGTGTGTATATATATATATATATAATTACTTCGTCAACTTTTGAATTTTGCTATGACTTTGTTGAAGTTTTTTTCCTTCACAAAATGATGTCTTTTTCTATTAGAGGGTTCATTCAAAATTTTAATCCAAATACGGCTAATAGGAAAGGAGATCTTATTTTTTTTGGTAATTAACTGGCAACTTTTTTATACTTTGATAAAAATAGAGATTCATTGTTTCTATATGCATCCTATATAAATAAAGATTCAAATATTCATAAAACATTTAGAAAATTTACTAAAAATCCATCATTCATTCGAAGAAAAATCATGTGATGAAAATTTTTATAAAGCAAGTGTGCAACAAAATTTATTAAGTTCCATAATAATGTTGATCTGAATTCTTTTTCTTTTTTTTTGATAGCAATTGGAATTTTGTAATTTTGTCAAAATGAAACAAAAGTGACACGCCAAACAATAAACTAATGAAAAAGAGTATGTTACCAAGTATATTCCCAGGAAGACTTCTACGTCTGCTCCAATCTCAATTAGAACATGATATTTGATTCATACTGCAAATAAAATAATAAATGCTAATTAAATTTGTAAATTAAGAAAGTAGCAAAGGATTTTTCATAATTTTCATAAAAGTAGGAATAAATTCTTAACTCTCCCAAAAGGACAGCCAAATAAGAGGAATAAGCAGTACACTTCCTTCAACCAATTCTCGATAGAAAATTGCAAGCATAATATAAGTCCGAAGACCGGATGTTGACCTTTATAAAAGCAAAAATGCGGTTTGTGCAGAAATAGTGACATCATAAAGCATTCTGAAATCTTACCAAAACATCCATCCTGAACTTGTCGTGAAAAAGAAATCCCAAAAATGGGTCTACTTACATATAAGATGATCAACCTTGTTGCTAAACTAACTAAAAGTCTATCAACATGCATTACTATCAACAGCTAGAGAATCTGGCATAGAACCAGCAGGCAATATTTTTGTGGCAAATGTATTCAGTAATTTATTTGAATTATACTAAATTGGAAAATAATTGGAAAATAACCTTCAAATTTTATATTCCACTCAAGTAATTACTTAAAGATTCCCAACACTACAAATAACGTCAAAATTGTAAAAGGAAATCAAAGTAACACCTTCTGAGGATTGGAGTTCTCTTTGGAGGCATTGTTGACGGCTCCACTGACGTCTTCGACTACAGTGTCGCTGTCATAACCGGTGGCTGTGCCTGTGATGCCTTGGTGTTCTTCTTCTTCTTCCAGCGTCTCCAGCATTGCCGTTTTCTCGTGATTTTTTTGTGGCAGAATTGGTAGACTTTTGGGATTTCAAAATTGATGTTCGCCTACTACCGGAGAAATTTATGAATTGAAGTTCTCTATGCAATCAAGCAATTTTATAAGCTTGCATAGTACGATACAGTTTAATTGAGTTCTCATCTGTACAGCTTTATGAGGATGATAATTGAACACATGATGTACAATGTATGATGGATCAATTTTAGATACATAAGTACCAGCATTGTAGTTTTACAGAAAACTATGTGCGTTATATTTCAGCTGTGTTTTTATTAGATTTCTCCGATGATGATTGAACACATGATGTATGATGTGTATTTATTAGATTTTAGACTATCAAAAACCTTAAAAAATTTAGGATTTCTGTGTTGTCTGAATAGAGTATCATTGATCATTTTACACTTTCTGAATTTTATCATCCAGTATGTATTTCAGTGCAAAGTGATTACTATAATCACACTTCCAAAAGATCTAAAAACTGTTTGGAACTTAATGAATCATGCACAGCGGAAATAAAAAAAATATTCAATTCCCACCACGTATCTGCATTGTGTTTAGTTAGAAACTGTGATAAGAAATATACCTTTGATAAATTCCACAAATTCCTTTGCTTTTCTTGAACTCCAATGATCACGATCTGCAATCCAAGCTGTCCAATTGTCCAGTCTCCAATGGTGATCCATACAGAGAACAAGAATTATGAATTATTCCATACTGTTTTCAAACCCTAGCAGTATATTAATATAATTCCAAGCGGGCATGGCTCATTTCTTAAACTTAACCCAATCTATTATTTAATTAATCAAATTAATTAAATCTAGTCCATGAAATTAATTAATCCAATTAACTAATTCGGGCCTATTAACCCAATTAATTAATCATCCAACACTTGTCAATTAATTAATTGGTATATCTCATTCTTCTGGTTCTCTTTTGTATGTGACCCATTAGATTCCCAATCACAATGTCGAACGACATGAATTATTATTTTGAGCTAATCAAAGTCGATAAATTAAAATACCCATTTTAATTTATCATTTATCACTAATTCATATTTATCGTCCCAAATTGACATCTAGCAATGTGTCGGGCAATACATGTGACGGGAAATATCACGCGATGTGACAAAACCAAAACTTGTTCGTTTACCGTGAAACTATAATCCTTTCGTCATATAATCCGATTAATTACGAGATATTGATATGTGCCAATCTCATTTATTGATCATTTCTTTTATCCCACTGTTAAATCAATGTAAGTCGAAAACTCATTTTCTACTTATGAGTTCACATTGACCAATGATTTCATTATCAACTTAAGTGGATAGAATGTAGATCATAATCTCTTACTATCTAAGAGTGACGAATCCTCTCGATCATTCACAACATTCATATGATTCTTGACATACCCGAACGATATTGTATTAGCGAATGACGAATCATCTGTCGATCATTCACAACCTTCATATGACTCTTGACATACCCGAACGATGCTGTATTAGCGACCCTTGGCAGAGCAACATCCAACACCACCAAAGTATGACTATCCTCATATAAGGCACTATGATGACCTTAAGTTAAAGGATCAATTCCACTACCGATCGTTAGAGATTAACCACTAACACTCAGATAGTTATTCATGTGGAATCTCCTAGCGGGTCTCCAATATTTTATTCTATAACAAAATATACACGTGTTCATTCAAGTGTCACCACACTTTAACTTGTGAGATCAGCTACTTACTTCAAAAGTAAGAATGCCACACGTGATGGTCTATCCGTAATAATGATATCCGTATTTCATTATTACTTCGACCACGGACGATTTAAGATTCAATCATATATAATTTGTATATCACAAATTCACAAATAAGAAATGTCACACATGATTATCTATCTTTAACAACGATATATGTATCTCGTTATTAGTTATGACCACAGATGGTTTAAGATTTTAATCATATGTAATTTGTATCTCACAATCACAACTCCTTGTGATTAAAAAATCACCAGGACTTGCATCTACGGATTCTATTATTTAGTTTATTAGAATATTATTTCATTTAAATAATAGATATTGCCATAGATATGCATCGATAATATTTATATTAAAAGTGTTTATACTCCAAAATTGATTGGACTTAGGGCATAATACTTACAAAAACAACTGTCGATTTACGTAAACATAAATGAAGCTTTGCAATCTATGGGTTTAATATATATCAAAACCCATTACCAACTACTATATATGCAATGAATTTCGATCTCCAAAATAAAATCAGAACTACCATTCGGAAATAATAAATGTTTTACCACTTCGTTGATAAAATCTACTGGTCGAGTCAGGTCGGTAGCTTCGTCGTTTTGTTCCAATTGCAGTTGGATGGAAGGTGGAGTACATGACACCATAAGAATGCATGGATAAGTAAGCTCGAGGACATTCCTATATCAAAATATAAACAAATTCATTTCACATAAATGCAATCTTCTGGATACTCTAAATTCTTCTGAAACAATGTGTACATAATTTAATGAAAAAAAAAAAAGGAAAGAAATAAAATATAAGTCATAACACACTTAAAGTCTATAGATATCTTTATTTGATGCTGCAAGTTCCCTTGTGCATAATCGTGACAACCTCATATTCTGTAGGCGCAAAAGATATAAATATAAGGGAAAAAATTATATAAAATCGTTTAAACATATGTGGAATATTATTTAATTTAATAATTACCTTTTTTTCAAGTTTGTATAAGAAATTGATAGAAAATGAAGAATAATACAATCATAATTTTTTTTAAAAAAAAGGGGAAAATTAAAGAAGTTATTAGAGCATAAACACATTTTTCAGGAAAGCAAGTTTCTACTGCACTGTTTTATTTATATATATAAAAAAAAAAAAAAGAAACTCGTTTGACCATGCTTATTGATGCAAATTTTACTCACATGGGTGGGTGAAATTCCTATGAAAGAGCATCATAGAAAGTTCTTAATATGACAGTTCTATGTGAGTAGCAATCATATTGATATCATGTGGTGTATGCTGGATTTAATATCAGTAGAAATACATCTAAGCAAATGACTTACATGGGTGTTAGAACAAACTGTGAACGATAAGTTGAAGCAGTATTATCTTTTATATAAAGTATTGGATTGGAGCATCTCGAAGGCACAGGCAGTTGCATTTATAGATAAAAAAAAGACAAATATATATAATACAATGTTAGTGCATGTTATAATATACAAGAAAAATGGAAATCAAGGATTAGCAATAATTTTGGCATTTAAAGTATAACAAACAATTATATCACAAATGTACTGAAGCTAAAATTTCTTTGTAAATACATTTCTTGTGCATCTATTATGTATCTTTTCTTTCTCTGTTGGTTTTATTAGAAGTTTAATAGATTTACTTGTTTTAGCTTTAGACAATGCAACATATAATTGTCCATATGAAAATATAGGTTGTGGAAGATATAGTCCAACGAAATCTAAAGTTTTGAGCTTGAGCTTTATTTACTGTCATTGCGAAAAATGGACGAATAGGAAATTGAGTTCTTTTAAATGTTTATCACTCTGAAGTGGAATACATGGAATCCTAGGTAGAAATATGAAGTTACCGCGATATTCTCCAATAGCTACTTCAACAATATTCTCCAATATAAGACTTTCGATGGATTATTGTTTCTAAGTAACATTAGAGGACAATTTCTTTTTAATATAAATTCATGTGGTGGAATACCATTTGGAGTTAACGTATTTAGGAAATCTTCGTGGATACTTTGTTCAGTTTCTTTGAGCGTTTCACCAAACTATAATATGTAAAAATATCTCCTGAAATTTTTTCTAGTAAAATACTATTTATTTGATCAACACATTCATTTTTTGAAGTTAAATTACTCTGTTAAACATCGAATTGAAATCATCAATATAATTATTTAAATTTAGGAAGACAACATAAATCAATGTTTTGAGAGATGCTACTTCAACTTCAAAAAGAATAGTTATTCAACTGGAAGTTTAATCATCTCACGTGTTTTTTGTGTTCCAGCTGGTCCATCTACAAAAAATATACTACTTTTATTGCTAAAAACTTCTTTTAGAATCCTCTCGTAAGCAGCTTGTTGCACTTCATTCAAAGAATATGTGCATAAAATATCAGCTTCGGTAACAACATTCCTCATCTCTTGAGCAATTATGTTAGCTAACCTTTCTTCTTCTCCTATATTGACCTCAAAAGGTACAAGGAAATATTCATTTATATTTTACCAACTGGTTCTAATAAAGAATTTATATGCTCTAATTTCTGCATCTGAGATAGACATACCATCATTTATATAGTCCTCAAAGATTAAGTTTCAAATTTATTCCACAATGTTCTTGGATCATTAGGGCCGAACAAAGTTATTAAAGTAGCAAATAAACGACATAAAGAATTTGTCATTTGATAAGTAGTAGCTTCTCCCAAATAAAGTTCACAGTAATTATCATCATTTAATAAACCACGCAAAAGAGCTACCTCACGAATTGATGACACAGAAACACCACTGACCACTTTCAAATTTTCAAACAATGTTGCTCCTCTAATATGCTTAAGTAAAACTCGCAAATAATATTTTTCACCTTCAACTATATTAGCTACAACTATTCTCCCTAGCACATCTCTTTTCTTTCTTTCGGTCCATATTTGGATTTGTGTATTCTATACAAAAAAAGCATGGGAAATATCTATGCAACAATGTTTTGGCTAATTCAATTATAGTATTTATCCAAAAGAATTCATTTAGCATTGTTTGATTTGTGTAATCTCTATTAATAACCATAGACAAACAATTAGATTTTCTATATGTGACAATTTGGTTATTTTCCAAATGTAATTGTAACGAAATAACTAGAGGAGACATTTCAGATAAGATAAATCCATATATCCTCTACATTGCCTCAGGTGGAGAAATCCACCTAGCAGATTGATAACTATCAATTTCATCGAGAACAAATTCATTTTGATTGTTATTTATAAAAAAAAAACTTAATATGTCCTTTGTACACATATTTATATAGATACTTAACAACTTTTACAATTTCTACATTGATATGACAGTCATATTTAGCATGTAAACAAGGATTATAAGGCATAATCCACCTATTACAAATGCCCTTTGACTGTAACTCAATGATTATCATTACGTCTATAATTTGCGTAAGCATTATTACCAAGAGAAATTGTTAAGTTATACTTTTTTGGATACTTATTTTTTCATTTACCATTTTTATTCCTAATTAGGATTCAATATGCCAAAAGGACCATGCATCATATGTTTCATAATAACATAATGTAAATGAATGTGGTTATTTATGTCCGGAATTTCTCATGAAACAATTGAATCAATTAAATCAACACTGGTAATTTTATAACTTGCATTCAAAATTAACAAAAAGTGAGCATGTGACGTGTTATTAAATCATTTTTCAATTCTTCTAATTTAGTTATAAATATACAAACAGTTAGACCTGGTCTATTTGGATTAACATCATTATGTTTTAATTATTGTTTTATTTCTAGCCAACATGTTATTGTCAAAAAAAATAATCTGGTTTACAAAATCTTTGCACTAATGCCATTGCATCTATATATCATTTTGTCATATCTCTTGGATCACCTATAAAGGAAGATGGTAAAATAATTTTTTTCCAGCTTTATAACCTCTATGTTCACCCATTTCTACGCTATCCACAATTCCTTAATAAAGTTTAGCTAGTATTTCTTTTTTATTTTTTCTAAAATAATCTAACCTATTGGTTTCAATTTTAACGTACATACCAACTACATATTGCCGTAAAAACCTACCGGCATGGAGCAAAATACAATTAGATAGATTTCTTACCTGCACAACAAGAAACTTGTGACCTTTTCTTCCTCTTTGTCAAAGTTGGAAATAAATGGAATGAACGAGCTTAGACAAAGATCAATAAAAAAATAACTAATATAACTAAATGTAAAAAATAAAGTTCTACCATTAACGTGCATTTTATCCGTCAATCAATTCATTAGCTGAACCTATGTTATTTTAATCTATAGAATTTTCTATTGTATGGGTATGATGAACATTTTCATTGTAAAATTTTCAATACCTTCGTGCCATCCAGGTTCACCATAAGGAAATAGTAATGGGTACTGAATTGGATCATAACAACCAAACTAATAATGTATTATATGTGAAGTACCTGAATGACAATAAAATGATATATCACGAATTCTAATGTGTGCAGAAGGAACCTCATCAATCCAAACTGCAGCTACTTGTGATGCAGAATGTGCATTGTATACTTTTTGGTCAAGTCCAAGGTCACATCTTATTTGTATTTTGTACATTTCTAAATCATCAATGTCACTCAAGGATTAAAAAAAAAAAAAAATTAAGAGTATGGATTGATATTTAAGATATGTATCAATGTTTGTGAGATTGATTTGGAAAATTTCTTTGATTCTTGCAATCTTTTTTTTTTTTTTTTTAATTTCATTTTCAATATCATCAATATCATTAAAGAAGTCTAAATCACACTTTACACCAAATGAAGTAAAGACAAAATGGTTATTATAACCACAAACATTATTTTTAAAAAGTAAAGCATCATGTCTATTTGAAGTAAATAAATCGTACAACTCATTGGGTATTCTGTTAATTTGTAATTTAACTTTTCCATCACAACAACAAAAACATTTACTTTCTTTCTCATTTTTTTTCTGCATTGCAATAATTACAAAGCGTTGGTGGTTTTAGTGTGTAAGCTTCTATAGGAATATTAATTAAGTCAACACCACTAGAATTTTGATTTGATTGCAATATACCAACCTGGTTGTGAAGCAAACATGGATTTTCTTCATAAAAATATTGATCGTCTACAGATTGTTTTGATTCACCAGTTCCAACATTGGATGATTGTAGATAATCACACCCTTTAACCACAACACAAAAGTTGAATTTTAAATTTATACAAAAAAATATTATAAATTATAAGAAAGGGAAAAAGAAACATAGTCCCTTCTATAATAGGAAAAAAAATGAAGAAGGGATACCTATATAGGGCTCGTAAGAATTATGATGCTCATTAGCTAGTTCTGAATTACTACTTCCATAACCCAAAATCACTTATGTTTTATCAAAAAGTTGAAGTCTAGTTCGGTGCATTGCCCTTTTACATTTCATTTTTTTTTTTTTACGTTCAGCATATAACTTTCTACGTCTCTTCTTTCGTATCTATGTTTGTGCTTGAAGATTATTATGTTCATCCATCTATTTTAAATAACAAAACAAACAAAATCGAGACATCAAATGTGTGACTTATTTTACTCTTTTCGAATCAATGCAAAAATTAGGAAATTTAACATTGTTAATGCACAAAAACACTTATACAAATGCTTATTTAAAAAAGAATATGATAAATAATGAAAAATAGTAATTAATTTGATTGAAATGTACTTAAAGTTACTGAACATTTAATTCAAGATTTACAAAATGAAGGTTGAGTAAGCCCACCCTAGCCCGGTTTAATTGTTAAACCGAAAAAATGCCAGACTACAACCAAGCAAACAATTTGCGAGCTTGCCCTGCACACTATCTGGAATTTTTTACTCTCTATAATGAGGTATGAAAAAAAATTTGACACGACCATTTCCAGCCAAATTATGCTTGAGGAAAAGGTTTTTAAGACATTAGTCAACGATTCTTCAGTTTTTTCTCTAACAACATCCCAGTTAAAAAATTTCATATCTTATGACTTCATATCCATCCAAAATCTCACTAATGTACCTTTTGGACTGTCATTGTATCTCATAGAAATACAGCTCATTCTTAATAGACTCAAAACTCATTTTAAAATAATCAAGAACTTACGACGTTGATCGTGAGTTTATATAACCCATATTTGGTTATTTACATGTCCAAAACTAATACAATTCTAAAGGTAAAAACATAGAGAGAACTCCAATAAGCATCAGGTTGTAGTTAACCAATTCGGATGGACAAACTATATGGAAATTTAGCTCTTATAGCCTTGGAAGGTCTTCACAACTCAAACCTTAAACCATAGCACAAATAGCCAAAACCATAATAAACACAATTACTGTGAGTATCAACAAAACTACCACGTATAAGTCCAAGTTATACACCACTCCTAGAAGAACAGCAACTGAGATCAAATTTAGTGGAGTCTTTGGTAAAATCGTAATATCAAATAGGAGGATATTTTGTCCACCTTGAATGTTAAGTTGCATACCAGTCATAGAAACCTCCACGGTCTTTCTTATTGGCATATATCTATATCAAGTCAAAGGACCGACGATAGACTAAACAACGTCTCGATCTCTCATAAAGTGGGATTCCAACTTTTGAATCCACTAGTAGGACAAGATCTAATAGTAGTGCTTGAAACGTAAACAAAATATATTCAAATGCAATATCCATTAGCTCAAAAACTTTCGAGCTAAGCAATACAAAACCTTATATTTGAACACTTGAACTTATATGATATTAGTCCTCTACCAAAACACTTTCATGTCCTTACTATCTAATATGCTCTTCTTGGTCTCTTTTCTAGTCTCCTCATATATCCAGCATTATTCTAACTCATTTAATACTTAAGACCTAAACTTTTATGCGAACTAGAATATTGGTACATAAGCATATCCTACGGACATAGCAACACAAAGTTGCACGTCTTCCAGTTCAACACAACGAGTTGTGTTAATAAAAAAATTGACACTACAATTTATAACCACATCAACTTACGAAGTTCCCAACTATTGGGGAGAGACAATTTGGACTACAACTCTTCTGGAAAAAAATGTGACCAACTAAAATTGTCGACACTACATTAACCACCTCAGCTCAGTCATATTCGAGAACAAGATCATCTATAAGAACTTATCAAATCAAATGCTCAAGCACTAAAATCTATATTTTTCATGTACTTGACAGAGTTCTTGATCTCTATTCTCTAGAGTAGTATGACCCACACTGTTATGTGATTGATGCTCTTTAAAGGATCACGTTCTTCTAGTACACCCAAAATCTTATCGCTTCAAATGTTATCACATTTAGTGCATTACATTTGAAAAAGGTCGATCTATTAGATTTTAGAGACAATAATATTCTTAACCATGCCCATGCATGCACATATATCATTTTGCATTTATACAAATTAATGTAGACGATAGTTTAACATTAGGTATAGAGTCGAAAGTTCACTATGTTCCCAATCATCATCTACAATCCTAATATTTTTCTATCATACACTTAAAAACACAAAATATCAAAGTTCTACTTCAGAATTACGTTAATTTTTCTAACCTTAAAACTCCCACTTAGTTGGTGGAACGAATAGTTCTATATAAGATTTTTTCTAAATCTTTCAATCACTAACTATCACTCAACTGACAATCAATAGGTCTAAATAAAAAATTCTCCAATTCTAGTAACCTTAGCATTTATAAAAACTCATGAACTAACAAACATCATGTAATTCAATAAGGAAATTTCATAGTATGCAGCAAAGGCATAAACATATACATTTATCCAATTAATAACATGTATCATGATATCACCAATTAATTATTTCTAAAATGTTATCAAACCTAATCGGAGACGAGAAAAATCTCAATAAATTCTCAATAACATCGGTTCCAAGATAATCCCAACAAATGGAAGTGAATATCTGAATGCCCAAAAGCATAGCATCTAGATGCTATAAGTATTCTATCGGGTTTTCAGATCCATTTCATAATTTCAATAAGCACATAGATTCTCAAATACACTACACCCGTAGTATTTTCACTTAAAATACTAGAGTACGCATAAAAATGGTCACATCGGACGAAGCACGAAAAATGAGAACATGTCGTAATGAATCACACAATCAAGCCAAGGCCAACACTACTCAAGAACGTGGGAATAGGAGAACATTTAAAATCAGAATTTTTTTTTATGCCAAATTGTATTTTTTTGATTTAAATACAGTCTTCAAAATATTGTTTACAACCAGATAGGTCAAAAATATTTTTTTATTACCTTTCAAAAATTGGGAGCACAAAAAAAAAAAATAAAAAAATAATAATTACCTCTCACTAGGTAATAGAATCCCTAAATAAATATTCTGAATTTAAAATGGAATCTTCAGAATTTATTTTAAGGTCCAATATGCAAATTTCAAAAACAATATCTCACGAAATTATATACACTATAGTAATAGGGAGCCAATATGTAATTTTGAAAATTGAAATACCAAGGACCAACCCATAATTTGAAAATCCATAATTTTCTAGGTCCAATAAAAAATTTCGAAACATTAGGAACTAATTTTCACTTTTCAAAATTTATAGGAGCCTATCGGTGTTTTCAGGTTTTCAGGGACCAATCTGAAATATCCAGAATCTTCAGGACCGATATGAAATTATCAGATTCTCAGGGTCCAATCTGAAATTTTCGGAACCAGGGACTAAACAGCAATTTTTGTCATCTTCTTTAAATTTTCAGCAAAGTCACATAAACTTAGAATTGCCATAACTCCTTCATTTTAAGTCCAAATTTATAGTTCCTTATATGATTGGAAAGTTCATTCAAATACCTTTCTAACCAAACCAATATTACTGTACAAAAATCAATAAAATGCAGTAAATCTTTAAAATTTCTACAAAATCACCTAGGGTTTCAATTTTCTCCCAAATGCAATACCGAAAATTCATGAAATTTTGTAGGTGAACTGTGCAGCATATTATACATATAATTACAAAATTTCGTTAATTTTAGACATGTATATCAAAAGATGTCATTTTAGACATGTATATCCAAAATTCCAGTATGGTCTTTCCTTTGCCAGTGATCATAATATCGGTATCTGGAAGATTGAATGTGAATTCATGTTATTCATGGTTTGATTAGAGGATGCTGTTTTGGCACGTATTGGAATATTGTTGCAGATATTTTACACCTTCATGAAACAAGATGTGGCTTGAAAAGTGTATTTTATAGCTTATTTGGAGTCTAAATAACTATGTTTGAAAGTTATTTTTGACAAAATATATCTTAAATTGTTGTATTTTATATCATATAGATAAAATTTAATGGTTAAACGAAATTGAAAGAAAGAAGCGAAAATTGGTGAAAATGGAAAAATTCAAAATTTGAGAACCAAATTAGAAATATTCAATAGTTGATTCGGACACAAGAAATAACTTTGAAGATTGTTAGGAGACAATTTGATGGAATTAGAACTCAAAAAGGAATGAAATATAATTAAAATCAATTTTCAATCGCACAACTTATATTCCAGATTTTTAGTAAAAAAGAAACCCATTTTTGGCATAGTAAACACTTGAATTTGAAAAATTCTACTTCTATCAAAGTTGTAGAAATTTGAGTTATCTTTCTAATAGAATTTGAATCTCCTCAATAAGATATCGGAAGTGAAGTGATAATTTGTGCAGAGACAAAAAAATTCGCACGCGAATGAAAGTTTCCTTATTCGATTGGATATCTTTTGGAAGTCAATTTGTGCGTGATTTTCAACCAATTTTCGACTCCTATTAATACATAATAGCAGAATACATATCAAAGACCTCCCATATACATGTTATATTCCAATATTCATCAATTATTATCATCAAGTGAGGGGAATTCATAGTTTTTGTGAGAAGATCGAAGAGGATTTGTAAGAATTCAATAAATAAAGATTCAAACTTGATTTTTGGGCAAAGAAGAGAAGATACAAGTGGAGATTTATCAAGAAACCAATGAACATATTCAAGATTTCAAGATTCATATTCATCTTCTCAATTAATCAAAAATCTTGGTTATATATTTTCACTTAAATATGTTTTCTTGTAAATTCGATATATTAGGCTAATTTTATACATTAATAGGATGAGATGAACTCTTATTATGATATTTTTAGTTTTTAATTAGTTATTTTAAATTTAATTTGATTTGATTTGTGAATGTTTATTATCGTTTTTATCGTTCATTTCAATTGCTTGATCACCAATTGAATTGTTAGTGGATTTTATATATCGGGAGAGATAATAGGGTTTAAGCACAATATAATAAATATTGTAAGATTTGATAGAGAATAAAGATATACATCTATACTTTCTATGGTTTCAATAGGTATTCTAGTATTTGTTAGTGCATTTATTATGTTTACATCTTTCATCGAGAGATAGAAATGTCACATGAGTTGAATAGATTTGAACGCTATCGAAAGAGGATTTCAATTAAATTAAGAACTTTGACCAACATGAATGATTTCATTTTGTTACTTTAATTGTTACAGTAAAAATAAAATAATAAGGGGGATTCGACATCTTAACTATGCATCTCACATATTTGAAAAACGCATTTACATATTTTCATTAGTTCAATTCATAATTTAGAGATTAGTATAAAAAAAATTGTAAAAAAATTGCAAAATTTGTTTGCTATTTAATTAAAGTTGGAATTAATTTTAATTTGATCAAACACGTAATTCTCGTGAATTCGACACTCTGTTCATCATTATATTACTTGATCACAATCACGTACACTTGCGGGTATTCAAAGAATCAAGTTTTTGACATCTTTGTCGGGACTATCCTATTTAATCAGTTTTAATTAATTTTAGCTTTAATTTGAATTTTTATTGCTTTTTTATTTTAATTTGATTACTACTTTAATTATTTTTAGTTTTAACAATTTTTTTATTTACTTTCTTTGTTTTTCTTTTTATATCGTTTAACTAACCCCCTGCAATTTTAGTATATCTTGTGATTGTATTCTCTCTTTGTACTTTTCAGATAAATTAAGCGCTTATTGGGAGGCAACCCAATTTTCTAACAATTTTATTTATTTTGCTTTCTGTACCTCATTTCATATAGAATTATTTTGATTATTAGTTTGCATTAGATTTAGGCATGTTTCAATTTAGAGGTTATCACAATCTTATCGTGTTTACCCTTAGGCCAATGAATTTATTGTTGGTTATTTCAATTGTTTGGGCTAAGTAACATATTTTTTAGGTTATTTGATCTTTAGTATTTGATTTGATCGCTATGTGCAGGAACATGACATCGCGAAATACTCAAACCAACACAGACCAAGGGAAAAGCATGATGTAGAAGATTGTATAGCCGTTTCACATAGTGTTTTGTACCTTCAACAGAAAAATTCGGAGAGTATCTTCTTTATTTTCTTCCCCATCCCCTTATATTCTTATTTATGTTTTATGACATTGAAGACATGTCAATTTAATTTTGGAGTGAGAAAAACTTTGAGTTTCTACTTTTCATGTGTTTTTAAGTGTTTGTGTGTTTGTTCTTTGTTATTACTTTAATATATAATACAAAAATACAAAAATAAAAAATAAAAAACTTGAAAATTTTCAACACCAAAATTAAATAAATAAATAAAATAATAAAAAATATATATTTTCTTATTTTAGATTGTGTGCTTTTGTGGGTTAGATAGTCTGGCCGACAATGATGATTAGATTTGAGATTTGATGTTGATTTATGAACTGTGGATAACATACTAGACTGATTGAGACTTAACCTTACAAAACTTGATATTATACATGCACTAGAATTAAGTTGGATGGTGTGATGGGACATAAATGCATTACCCAAATCATACTAAATTACTTACCCTTAAACCAAATTTAGCATAGTTTGGGGATGATTTTACGGTTGTAGGAATATGCAGATGTAAACTGGGATTCCTTGTGTGAAAACTTATGTGTGGATTGTCTTAGATTAATAGGATAAAATTGGGCAAAAGTCTTGAGTTAAAGGTCGGTTTGATTAGATAGGCGTTTAATGAGGGGCATTGCACTAATGAGGGTAGAAAATGTATAAAAGACATCTCTTCGTAACCTTTATGACTCGAGTTATTAAATATGTTAGGGTATTTACAACTCGATGCCCTAAAATCATCTCATTTGACAGTCATCGGCCAAAAGCTCGTTACATGGGTTATATAGAAGGCTTAAAGGAGAAAGGTTGAAAAAAATTGAAAAAGGCGGGTGCATGAAACAGAAGACGCACCAAATGACCTGGTTAAGCTCCAAACACTTATTTGAGAAGACTTGACTTTATTGATGTGTTTAGTCCTAGAGGTCGAAGCAATCAAAAAATTAGAGAATCCATATTTATTGATGTGTTGACTTACAATTAGTAAAGTCCACAAGAACTAGAGAGGGTGAGGACAGTAATTAAATTTCAACCTTAGATTACACACTGAGAAAAGAGTGAAAAAGAAAAAGTTTGGGTGTGTGTGAATCATACGAGAGGTGAAATGATATATTTGACCACAGAGGGTCGGGAATTGAAGCAACTTGTAAAGTCATAATTGTCTATTTAGTTCTTCACACACGCATACGTCGATTTTGCATTGGAAGAGTAAATATTAGTTTGATATTGTGACTATGAAGCGATTTGTAGATTTAGAACTATAATTTCAAAAACTGAGATAAAAAGCTAGATTGTCTAACTAAATATTTTTGCACGGTTCTGTGTTTGTTGTTATTTATGTTATAATTTTATTTGAGAACAAACAAATGTTTAAGTTTTGGGGTATATGATAAGTGTATTTTATGCACTTATTTGGAGTCTAAAGTAGCAATATTTGATAGTTATTTTGACAAATTATATCCTAAATTATTATATTTTATGTTATATAGGTAAAACTCAATGGTAAAGAAAGAAACGTAAAATGATGAAAATGGCAAAATCAAAGTTTGAGGACCAAATTTCAAATTCAATAGTTGATTCGGACACAAGAAGATACTTTGAAGATTGCTAGGAGACAATTGGATGGAACTATAACTCAAAAAGGAATGGAATTTGATCAAAGTCAATTTTTAATCGCAAAACTTATATTCCAGATTTTTAGTTGAAGATTGAGACCAATTTTTGATATAGTAAAAGTCAGAATTGGGAACATTATATTCTAGGAAAGTTGTGGACCTTTGATTTATCTTTCCAACTCATTTTTAATCGCATCAATCGGATATTAGAAGTGAAAGTTATGATCAAAGTTATCACGCGAATGAAACTTTCCTTATTCGATTGGAACTCTTTTGGAAGTCAATTTGGACGTGATTTTCAACCAATATTCGACTCCTACAAATACATAACAATAGAATACATATTGGGGACCTCTCATATACATATTATACACCAATATTTATCAATTATTATCATCAAATGAGGAAGATTCATAGTTTTTGTGAGAAAATTGAAGAGGATTTGCAAGAATTCGATCAAGTGAAGATTCAAATCTGATTTTTGGGCAAAGAAGAGAATCTGCAAGTGGAGATTCATCAAGAAACCGTTGAGAAAATTCAAGATTTCAAGATTCATCTTCATCTTCTCAATTTATCAAAAATTCGAGTTATATCTTTTCACTTGAATATTATTTTTTGTAATTTCAATATGGGCTAATTTTATACATCGCTAGGATGAGATGAACCCTTGTTATGATATTTTTAATTTTTAATTAATTATTTTGACTTTAATTTGATTTAATTTGTGTATATTTATTATTATTTTTATTGTTCTTTTCAATTGCTTGATCACCAATTGAATTATTAGTGAATTTTATTGTTATCAAGAGAGATAATATGGTTTAAACACAATAAAATAAACATTGTAAGGTTCAATAGAGGATAGAGATATACCTCTATACTTTATATGATTTCAATAAGTGTTCTAGCACTTGTTAAATCATTTATCGTGTTTGCATATTTCATCAAGAGATATAAGGGTCACATGAGGGGAATATATTTGATCGCTATCGAGAGAGGCTTTCAATTAAATTAAGAACATTGACCAATAGGAATGATTTCAAATTGTCACTTTAATTGTTATACTAAGAAAAAATTAACGAGGGGGATTCGACATCTTAGCAATACTTTCACATATTTGAAATCAATCAAGTTAAATTGCTTTTGAGTTTAATCGATAATTTAGATACTAGTATAGAAAACTCTTAGTCTTAGCTCAGATTATAAAGATCTATGTAGCCGTATCTTGATGAACACCAAGCTTTTCTCTTTTTTTAGGCATTTATGCAACGATTCAACGAGAAGAAACCCATTGAAAGATGATTAATCTCGAATCAAAGTATAGTATGCCAAAAACTAGGGCATGTGTGTCCACTCGCAAGATTCCTTATGAAAAAACTACAAGGATAAGAGACCGGACTTGAAGTATACATATTGTGATGTGATTGGTCACTCAGGGAAAAGTGTTGGGTTTTGCATCTAGAACTGAAACCAATGTTTTCAAAGTAGACCAAGGGTCATTGGAAAAATTCACAGACTTTAACTCACAATGCAAACCTTGCCATTGCTTCTATTGTTTGTAAACCATCAACTGAGGGTCCGATGAATTTCTCAAGTCGCCATAATCAATGAATTTGTCGTTTATCTTCAAAAACAAAAAAAATAGAATGGTGGTGATGGTGAACAAATGACCACTTCTAGACGGAGAACCCTACTGCCCTACTTGGTAAATTGATAGGATTTATTGCTCAGACTGAAGGCATATCGTCCCATAACATTCCAGGTATTTTAGAGGCTTTCTCTACTGCTCTTCAATTTAGCTTGTGCACAATTATTGGATAATAGACTCAGGTACCAAAAATCACATGACTAATAAAATGTCAATTACATTGTTAGGTTTTAAAGATGTTGGCAATCGTTTGATAAGACTATTGTTGTAAAACAATTTTTAAAAGTCAAAATGTTAACTAGTAAGTTTGAAGTCCCAGGTTCGAGTTAGAACAAAGGAGTAAAAGTCACCGCATTTTCGCTAGCCTATCGCCCAGTTGATGCTCAAGCGGTAAAAACAAAACATGTGTCGCCCGCCTGTTACCTAGACTTCGCTCAATGCATATTGGAAGGTTAGCATTTCTTAAGTCTCTAGATGAGCGAATTTGGGTTAGTGGACAAAATGGTTGGACCGCCACTCCTTCTACCATTTCAAGTATAGTTACCCCCACTTACATTTCACTTTGGACCAAGGATGAACTAGTTGAGTGCAATTGGAAGAGTAAAGGGCTTCATGCCCTATTTATGGTTGTATCTGATAAAGAATTTAGGAGAGTATCGATGTGTGAAATTGCGAAAGATGTTTGGGATATTTTAGAGACCACACACGAGGGAGCCAAAATTGTTAAGAAATCCAAATTGCAGATGATAACCACTAGGTTTGAAGAAATTAGAATGAAGGACGATGAATCGTTTGATGAATTCTATACGAAGTTGAATGATATGGTGAACTCTAGTTTCAATCTAGGTGAAAAAATCCCCGAATCTAAAATTGTTCGAAAAGTCCTTATATCCTTACCTGAGATGTTTAGACCCAAGATTACTTCGATTGAAGAGAGCAAGGATTTAATATATAATTAAAATAGAGGAACTTGTAGGATCCCTTCAAAGCTAACCATAGCTCAACTGAAGAAGGTTAAA
Organism: Fraxinus cuspidata; assembly: GCA_903798385.1. Lineage (NCBI taxonomy): Eukaryota > Viridiplantae > Streptophyta > Magnoliopsida > Lamiales > Oleaceae > Fraxinus > Fraxinus cuspidata. The sequence goes on from CAIGRP010007613.1 coordinate 25,629, forward strand.
TCTATAGCCTTGAACTTTGTTAAAGAAGATAAGTGTGAGTCTGCTGACACTGAGACTCTTAGGGATGATGAGATAGCTTATTTTGAAAAGAAATTCCAAAAAGTTCTCAAGAATATGAGAAAACCTAAGAGAGAGAATGATGTCCCTAGTAAATTTATGAAAGACAAGTATGAGAAGGCTAATGCTCAGAGTTCTAGTAAGAAATCTCAGTCAGTTAGATATCATGAGTTTCAAGGTTTTGGTTATAGGAATGAATGTCCTAGCTATAAGAAGAATTTAAATAAAGGAAAGGAAAAGGTATTGGCAGTATCTCGGACTGATGATGAATCCAATTCAAGTGTTCAAAGTGATACCTCTAGCAGTAAAGATGAAAAGAAGTTTATTATTCTTTTAGGCTAGGATTAAAAGTGACTCTGATAAGGACAGTGATAAGGTTGAGGAAGTAGATAGTGGTGAGAAATTGAGGAAGATTCTAAAGATGAGGATGAGACTCATGAGGCTTATCAAAAGTTATTTGGTCAGAGTCTTAAGATAAAGAAGGTCAATAAAACCGTATTGAAGAAGATTAATGATCTTGAGATAGAGAGAGAGAAACTCATAGCTGACATTCAGGATTCTACCAAAAATTTGAGTGAACGGACCATTGAGAATGAGAAATTAGAAATCAAGGTCAAGAACCTCCTGAGCGAACTTGAAAATTCCAAATTTCAACTTCATGCTTTCTCTAGTAGATCTAAAAAACTGGACAGTCTTTTAATGTTAAACAAACGAGCTGGGCTAGGCAAGGTGTAGGATATAATGAGACCAATCATAATATGGCTAGTACTTCCAAAACAATTTTTATCCCTACCACCAACCAATCTACGTGTGTTCCTAGTTTGTTCCTAATTCCAAACTTTAAAAAAAAGGTATTTTAGAACAGAAGCCTACTAGACAGAGTAGGACTTACCAACCTAGGAATAGATATCAGCGACCACATAACTTTGAATCCTGGTTTATCCCTACATGTTTCAATTGTGGCGAGTTAGGACATATAAGACCTTGGTGTCATAAATTCCTGAATAAAAATAGAAATTAGAATTTCAATAGAGTTAGAAATCAAGATTTTCATCGCCGAATTAACCTTCTTACTAATCAAGTGAGTCATTTGGCCAAGTATATGACTAATGTAACCGGGATAAGTGTTTGGGTGAAAAAGAATGATCCGAAAAATTGGAAATTATCACGGTACACTTGAAGGTAAGATCGTTTATATTCCTAATCGATTAGGCACTTTTGATGCATGCTTATACTTCTAAATTGATTCATTCATTATTGCATGCATCTCATTTTTTTATTTTACTTTTTAGGTAGTTTTTTTTTTTTCCAATTAAAAATTGAGAAAAAAAAATATAGGGAAAATTCTTTATTACAGTATGATATTTGATTTACTTGAACATGCATATTGTGACCAAGTATGAGTTTAATTGATGTACTGTAGCATATTTTTCATTACTTTGTGTAGGTTGATATGGAGTACTTAGTATAGGTTTCTTCATGTACCATCTACAATGCACACACTATGATCTTGTGAATAAATCGTAACAGGGTGTGTGAGATTTGGGAAGACCATCATCTGTTGATAAGGTAACCTTAAACATGGATTGACCTTAATTTAGTAGACCTAAGCTCGAGTATATCCCCTTAAATGAAATAAAAATGTTTCATCTTATACTCTTCTTCGAAATCTATTTGACTCGAGTAATTAAGCCCGATAGGTTTCTCGTAACCTAATGACTTATGGTCAACTGACCTGGAGTCATCAACCCAAAACTCGTTACAGTGTTCATCTTAGTCGCTTAATGGAAAAGAGTCTGCACATAAGATGCGAAAATTGAAAAGAAAAATGATGAACTTAAAAAGAAAAATATATATTGTGTGACAATGTATAAATGCTCACAGTAAGGAGGATAAAATAATAATATACATGAAAAATGAGCATTACTTATAGGTCTTAATAAGCTTTATTGGTTTGACTTTCATTAGTTGAGAAATAAAGTTATTTAAAGGTGATGTTTAGAATGTTCTTTCTCACAAATTTAAGGTTGGAGTTTTGTTCACAAGGAATTAGTGGCATTTAACACACATGAGTCACTTATACAATTTACTCCATTTAGATTTGAACTTAGTATGTAGGAAATTTACTAATCATTGATTATGCTTGTGCATGCTATCAACTGCATATTTGAGTTGTTATATATTGTTTATTTATTTCCCTTCGTCATTTGTGACAAAAATGGGGGAGAGATGAATGAGGTATGAATGAGATGTATTATAATTTTAATTCTGAATTTCGGAGAGTTTGTAGCAAGAGGGAGATAATTTTTTGAATGCTTAGCTAGATTAAGTTTTGACGTTTAATGATATAAATATTTGGTTTTGGTGTGTTGGCTTACATTGATATTGCAACTTAATTTAAATGGTATGTTGTTAAATTTATGAATAACTGTCTCAAAAACTTTTATTGCTACTACTGTTTGATGTGCTTCACTTGGTATTTGAGTTTTTTTTTTTTTTCAAAAAACGGGTTGGACAAAGAAAAGACAAGCTTCAGCCAAGTCATTTGGTTCTGGGTAGATTACATTAAATCTATTTGTTTTGTAATATTGTTTTGTCACAAAATGCCAAAGAGGGAGTTTGTTAGGTTTTAAAGTAGTTGGCAATATTATTACAAAATTATTGTTGTAAAAGAATTTTTAAAAATCAAATTGTCAAATAGTAAGTTAGAAGTCCTAGGGTTCAAGTATGGAACAAAAGAGTAAAAGTTGTAACATTTTTGCTAGCCTATCGCCCAGCTGATACTCGAGTGGTAAAAACAGAAGCTGCATCGCCCGCCTGTCGCTTGGACTTCGCTCGAGCGACACACAGTCGCTAGCCCGTCACTGAGCTCTCGCTCGAGCGACAATGTATCCCAGGAAAACTTAATTCGTGTTTTCAAGGTTTTAATCTTACCCATACTACCCAAAACCTCTTCACTATATATATATGGACGCCACCATTCGAAAAATACGGGTTGAATATTGTGAGAAACAAGGTTTTGCATTCTTCATATCATTCCTAGAGTTCAACCATCATATCAGATTGATCATTACTTTGGAAAACATCATCCATACATAAACCAAACACCAAACCACTTACTTCCAGAACATCGTCAGAATTCTGAAGATCAAGGAAGGTGACTGGAGTTTCTAGTTGTTGGAGAACGAGGAGTTCTCATTAATCCATAGGAGATAAATGAATTCAGAAGGACGGGCATTGGTGTAGGAGCACGCAATCTAGGAGGCTTTAGTGATTACAGTCAGTGGTCAGAAAGTACTATAGTTAGTCGAGTCTGACGGTACAGTAAATTGATTCCTTTAAGTGGGTTGTAGCTTGGCCCAGAGTTTTCACTCAATTACGGGTTTTCTCAATCATCATATTTTGGGTTATTTACTGCTTTCTACATAACTGTGGTAGTCAAAACTTTGGACTGCCCCTTCCCCTATTGTTTCACGTATAGTTACCCCCACTGACATTTTTCTTTGGACCAAGGATGAACTAGCTGAGTGAAACTAGAATAGTATGCCCTATTTATGGCTGTGTCTGGTGAAGATTTTAGGAGATTGTCAATGTGTGAAACCGTGAAAGAATTTTAGGATATTTTAGAGACCAGACACGAGGAAACCAAATCCATTAAGAACTCTAAGTTGCAGATGTTAACCACTAGGTTTGAAGAAATTAGAATGAAGGACGATGAATCGTTCAATGAATTTTATACGAAGCTGAATGACATAGTGAACTCTAGTTTCAATCTACGTGAAAAAATTCCTGAATCTAAAATTGTTCGAAAAGTTTTTATATCCTTATTTGAGAGGTTTAGACCCAAGATTACTTTGATTGAAGAGAGCAAGAAATTAGATACATTTAAGATAAAGGAACTTGTAGGATCCCTTCAAACCTATGAACTCACCATATCTTAACTAAAGAAGGTTAAATCTATAGCCTTGAACTCCGTTAAAGAATATGAGTGTAAGTTTGCTGACACTAGGACCCTTAGGGATGATGAGATAGCTTATTTTGTAAAGAAATTTGAAAAAGTTCTCAGGAATATGAGAAAACCTCAAGAGAGGAAGAAGAATGCCCCTAGTAAATTACTGAAAAACAAGCGTGATAAGGCTAATGCTAAGAGTTCTAGTAAGAAATCTCTGTCAGTTAGATGTCATGAGTATCAAGGTATTGGTCACTATATGAATGAATGTCATAACTATAAGAAGAACTTAAATAAAGGAAAGGGTAAGGCATTGACGGTATAGCTAACTGATGATAAATCCAATTCAAGTGTTCAGAGCGATACCTCTAGCACTGAGGATGAAAAGAAGTTTATTTCCTTCACTACTAGGATTAAAAGTGAATGTGATAAGGACAATGAGAAGGTTGAGGAAATAGATAGTGGTGAGAAAACTGAGTAAGATTCTAAAGATGAGGAAGATATTGGTGAAGCTTATCAAAAATTATTTGAAGAGAGTCTTAAGATAAAGAAGGACAATAAAGTCGTATTGAAGAAGGTTAATGAACTTGAGACAGAGAGATAAACTCATAGCTGACCTTTAAGATTCTACCAAAAATCTAAGTGAGCTGACCGTTGACAATAAGAAATTAGAAATCCAGGTTAAAAACCTCTTACTAAACTTAAAAATTCCAAATCTCAACTTCGTGTTTTCTCTAGTGGATCTAAAAAACTGGACAGTCTTTTGAGGTTAGACAAAACAGCTAGGAATATGCAAGGTGTAGGATATAATCAATCCAATCATAATATGGCTAGTACTTCCAAAACTATTTTTATCACTGCTACCAACCAGTCTACGTATGTTCCTAATCCTGAACTCAAGAACAAGGGTATCGTAGGACAGAAGCCTACTAGACATCGTATAACTTACCAACCTAGGAATAGATATCAACAACCACAACTTTGGACATAGGTTTATCCCTACCTATTTCAATTGTGGTGAGTTAGGACATGAGGCCTAGTGTCATGAATTTTGGAATAGAAATAGAAATCAAAATTTCAATAGAGTTAGAAATCAGAACTTTGATGGTCGAATCGACTCCCTTACTAATCAAGTGAGTAATTTGAAAAAGTTTATGACTGAGTTGACTCGGGATAAGTCATCCACTAGTCGGGTTTGGAGGAAAAAAGTGATATGAAAATATTAGAAATTGATCACGGTGTTCTTAAAGGTAAGAGCGTCTATATACCTAATTGATTAGGCAATTTTAATGCATGCTTATATTTTTTAATTAATTCATTCATTATTCCATGCATCTTATTTTTTTTATTTTACTTTTTAGATAGTTTGATTTTTTTTATATAAAAATATAAAAACTAAAAAAATTTAAATTTTTCAAAAAATTGAGAAAAAAAATATAGATAGGAAATTCTTTATTACAGCATGGTATATGATTTGCTTGAACATGCGTGTTGTGACCAAAAATGATATTAATTGATGTACTGTAGCATATTTTCCATTACTTTATTTAGGTTTATGTGGAGTACTTTGCATATGTTTCTTCATCTACCATCTGTACTGCACGCACTATGATCTTGTGAGTAAGTCTTGACCGCATGTGTGAGATTAGAATGGTTGTCATCTGTTGGTAACATGGATTGACCTTAATTTATTACACCTAAGTTGGAGTATATCCCCTTAAACGAAATAAAAATGTTTAATATTATACTGTTTTTCGAAACCTATTTCACTCGAGTCTTTAAGTTTGAAGGGTTTCTCATAACCCTGATGCCCTATGGTCAACTGCGACCAAAAACTCATTATAGTAGTCATTATAGTCGCTAAATGAAGAAGAGTCTACACATAAAATTTAAAAAATTGAAAAAAAAAATTATGAGCTTAAAAAGAAAAATATAAATTGTGCGAAAATGTATATACGCTCAAAGTTAGGGGGAGAAAAAAATAATGTTTCGTGAAAAATGAGTTTCATTTAAAAGTCGTAATATGCATTATTAGTTTAACTTTCATTAATAGAGAAATAAACTTATTTAACAGTGATGTTTAGCATGCCCTTTCTCACAAATATAAGGTCTGAAGTCTTGATCACAAGAAATTAGTAGCACTTAACAAACATGAGTTACTTATATAATTTACTTCATTTAGACTTGAATTGAGTACGTGAGAAAGTTTATTGTTCATTAATTATACTTGTGTATGCTATCAACTGAATCTTTAAGTTATTATATATTGTTGTTATCTTCGTCTTTTGTGGTATAAATGGGGAGAGATGAATGAGATGTGTTAAATTTTAATTTTGAGACATGTTAAATTTTAATTTTGAATTTTGGAGAGTTTGTAGTAAAGGGGAGATGATTTTTTGAATGCTTAGATAGATTAAGTTTTGATGTTTTGTGATATCAATATTTGGTTTTGGTGTATCGGCTTACATTGATATTGTATCTTAATTTAACTAATATATGGTAGAATTTGTGAATAACAGTCTCAACTGCTTTTATTCCTACTACTGTTTCATGTGCTTTTACACTTGGTATTTGAATTGCTATTTTAGGAAATAGGTTGGACAAGGGAAAAGCAAGATTAGGTCGAGTCAATGGATTTTGGGTAGACTAGATTGAATTGAATTTGATTTGTAATACGTGTTTTGTCACAGAATTTCAAATGGGGAGTTTGTTAGGTTTTAAAGTTGTTGTCAATCTTTTGAAAAAATTATTGTTGTAAAAGAATTTTTAAAAGTCAAAGTGTCAAGTGGTTAATTAGAAGTCCTAGGGTTGGAGTACGGAATGAGAAGGAAAAAGTCGTCGCAATTTCGCTAGCCTATCGCCCAAGTGATGCTTGAACGGTAAAATAGAAGTGGCGTCGCCCGCTTGTCACCTAGACTTCGTTCGAGTGACATGCCGTTGCTCGCCTGTCGTCAAGCTCTCTCTCACTCGATAGTGTATCCAAACAAAACCTAGTTCTCGTTTTTCAAGGTTTTTATCTGGCCCATGCTAACCAAAACCTCTTCACTATATATATAGACACCACCATTTGAAAAATACGGGTTGAACATTGAGAGAAACAAGTGCTTATATCCTCCATATTACTCCATATCATTCCTAGTGTTAAACCTTCATATTGATTTCATCATTGCGTTTAAAAACATAATCCTTACATAAACCAAACACGAAACCACTTACTTCCACAACATCGTCAGTGTTTTGAAAATCAAGGAAGGTGACCCAGTTTCTGGTTGTTGGAGAACAAGGAGTTCTCATTAATCTACATGAGATAGACGAATTCAGAAGGCCAATAGTTGCTGTAGGAGCACGAAATTCGAAGGGATTTGTTGAATACAGTCGAAGATCAGAACACACTAAAATTAGTCAAGTCGGACAGTCTTATAATTTAATTCGTTTATAATGGATTGTTACTGGCTTGGGCCCGGAGTTTTTACCATGTTACGGGTTTTCTATTATCATATTTTGCATTATTTATTTCTTTCTATATAATTGTGGCATTCAAACCATAGGAAAAGTAAATTGATTGACTGACCATCTAATAACAATTAAAAGTGACTCATTTCTTATTAATTGTTAATTTAAATTCTGCATAAACACCTATTCACTCACCTCTAGGTATTAGTTGGGTCGAATTTCATTATTTCAATTCGTATCAGAGTCTCATTTCGATTCCTAACCCATATTTAATCTAGATGAGTCAATCTCTTTCCGTACCTCCATTTTTTTTACCGAAGTAATTATGCATATTGGAATGTTGGGATGAGAGCATTCCTTAAGTCTCTAGAATAACGGATTTGGGTGAGTGTGCAAAATGTTTGGACCGTCCCTTTCTCTACTGTTTCTGGTATAGTTCCTCCCTAATGAAATTTCTCTTTGGACTAAGGATAAATTAACTAAGCGCAACTAGAATAGTAAAGGGCTTCATGCCCTGTTTACGGTTGTGTCCGTTGAAGAGTTTAGGAGAATGTCGATGTGTGAAACCGTGAAAGAAGTTTGGGACTTTTAGAGACCGCACACGAGAGAACCAAAATCGTTAAAAACTCCAAGCAGTAGAGGTTAACTTCTAGGTTTGAAGAAATTAGAATAAAGGACGACGAATTCTATACGAAGGTGAATAACATACTGAACTCTAGTTTTCAATCTAGGTGAAAAAATTCATGAATCTAAAATTGTTCGAAAATTCCTTAGATCCTTACCTGAGAGATTTAGACCCAAGATTACTGCGATTGAAGATAGCAGGGATTTAGATACTGTTAAAATAGAGAAAGTTGTAGTATCCATTCAAACCTATAAACTCACCATATATCAACCGAAGAAGATTAAATCTATAACTTTAAATATCGTTAAAGAAGATGAGTGTGAGTCTACTGACACTGAGACCCTTAGGGATGATGAAATAGCTTATTTTGTAAAAAATTCCAAAAAAAGTTCTCAAATATAGAAGAAAACCTCAAGAGAGGAAGAAGGATGCCCCTAGTAAATTTCTGAAAGACAAGTGTGATAAGGCTAATACTGGGAGTTCTAATAGGAAAACTCTGTTAGTTAGATGTCACGAGTGTCAATGTTTTAGTCACTATAAAAATGAATGTCCTAGCTATAAGAAGAACTTAAATAACAGAAAGGGTAAGGCATTGGTTGTATCTCTGATTGATGATGAATCCAATTCAAGTGTTTAGAGAGATACCTCTGGTAATGAGGATGAAAGAAAGTTTATGGCTTTCATTGCTACGATTAAAAATGAATCTGATAAAGACAGTGAGAATTGACGTCCTTACTAATCAAATGAGTCATTTGACCAAATTTTGGACTGAGTTAACTCGGGATAATTCTTCCACTAGCCAGGTTTTGGTAAAAAAAGAGTGATCTGAAAAAAATTAGAAATTGATCACGGTACTCTTAAAAGTAAGATCGTTTATATACCTAATTTATTAGGCACTTTTGATGCATGCTTATATTTTTATAATTGATTCATTCCTAATGGCATGCATCTCATTTTTTTTATTTTAATTTTTAGGTAGTTTGATTTTTTTCAATAAAAATTTTTGAAAATTGAGAAAAAAAAAATAGAGGAGAAATTCTTTATTACAGCATGGTACATGATTTGCTTGAACATGTGTGTTGTGACCAAGTATGAGTTTATTTGATGGACTGAAGCATATTTTCCATTACTTTGTTTAGGTTTATATGGAGTACTTAGTTATGTTTCTTCATGTACTATCTGCACTGCATGCACTATGATCTTGTGAGCAATTCTTGACAGCTTGTGTGAGATTTGGGATGGCCTTCATTTATTTGTAAGGTGACCTTAATCATGGATTGACCTTAATTTTGTAGACCTGAGTTAGAGTATATCCCTTTAAATTAAATAGAAATGTTTCATATTATATTTTTCTTCGAAACCTATTTGACTCGAATAATTAAGTTTGAGGGGTTTCTCATAACTCTGATATCCTATGGTCAACTGACTTGGAGTCGTCGGCCCAAAACTCGTTACAGTGGTCATCTTAGTCGCTTAATGGAAAAGAGTGCACATAAGATGCGAAAAATTGATAAGAAAAATGATGACTTTAAAAAGAAAAATATAAATTGTGTGAAAATATATAAATGCTCAAAGTAAGAAGAGAAAATAATAATATATATGAAAAATGAGCTTCATTTATAGGTCATAATATGCATTATTGGTTTGACTTTCATTAGTAGAGGAATACATTTATTTAACAGTCATGTTTAACATGTTCTTTCTCACAAATTTAAGTTTTGGATTCTTGATCACGAGGAATTAGTGACACTTAACACACGTGAGTCACTTATACAATTTACTCCACTTAGACTTGAACTAAGTATGTGGAAAAGTTTATTGGTCAGTGATTATGCTTGTATATGCTATCAACTGCATCTTTGAGTTATTATATATTGTAGTTCCCTTCATCATTTGTAACAAAAATGAGGAGAGGTGAATGGGGTATGAGTGAGATGTGTTTAAATTTTAATTTTGAATTTTGGAAAGTTGTAGTAAGAGGGAGATAATTTTTTGAACGATTTGCTAGATTAAGTTTTCATGTTTAGTGATATCAATGTTTTGTTGCGGTGTGTTTGTTTACATTTATATTGCATCTTAATTTAGCTGGTATGTGGTTGAATTTATGAACTATCTCAAATGCTTTATTCATGTTACTGTTTCACGTGCTTTTACACTTTGTATTTGAGTTGTTCTTTTCAAGAAACTGGAAAAGTCAAAGAAAGAATTTGTTCTTCCGACATACAAAATTCTTCCAACTATTGGTTGGACAAAGAAAAGACAAGCTTCAACCGAGTCAGTTGGTTTTAGGTAGATTAGATTAAATATATTTGATTTGTAATACTATTTTAACACAGAATGCCAAATGGGGAGTTTGTTAGGTTTTAAAGTTGTTGGCAATCTTTTGACAAAACTATTTGTCGTAAAAGAATTTTTAAAAGTCAAAGTGTCAAATAGTAAATTATAAGTCTTAGGGTTTGAGTATGAAAAAAATGAGTAAAAGTCGCCACATTTTCGCTAGCATATCGCCCAGTTGATGCTCGAGCAGTAACAATAGAATCTGTATCGCTCGCCTGTCGTCTGGACTTCGCTCGAGCAACACACTATCGCTCACCTATTGTCAAGATCTCGCTCGAGCGACAGTGTATCCCAGGAAAACCTAATTCTCGTTTTTCTAGGTTTTTATCCAACATATACTACCTAAAACCTCTTCACCATATTTATGGACACCGTTATTCGAAAAAAAATAGGTTGAACATTGAGAGAAATAAGGTTTTGCATTCTTCACATCATTCCTAAAGTTCAACAATCATTTTGAATTGATCGTTGATTTGAAAAACATCATCGTTACATAAACCAAACACCAAAATACTTACTTTCATAATATTTGTCAGACTTCTGAAGATCAAGGAAGGTGATCGGAGTTTCTGGTTGTTGGAGAACAATGAGTTCTCATTAATCCACATGAAATAGACAAATTCAGAATGTCGGAGTTACTGAAGGAGCACGCAATCCAAGAGGACTTTGGTGATTACATTCAGGAGGTCAAAAAACACTAGAATTATTCGATTCTGATAGTACTATACGTTGATTCGTTTATAGTAGATTGTTACTAGCTTGGTTTGGAGTTTTTTCCCAGTTTCGGGTTTTCTTCTTCATTACATTTTGCGTTATTTACTGCTTTCTATATAACTGTGGCATTCAAATCATAGGAAAAGTGAACTGATTGACTAACCATCTAGAAATAATTTAAAGTGACTTGTTGCTTATTAATTGTTAATTTTCATGCCACATAAACACTCGTTCACTCCCTTTAGATGTTGTTTTGTCGAACTTCGTTATTTCATACATGATTTTGAAAAATTGTCCAAACCATCTAAAGTCTCAATTGCTAATGGTAAAGGTGCTTTAGTTTTAAGGAAAGGAAATATCAAGTTTATTTTGAAAAATATAGATTCAGTTGCTTTTTATGTTCCTTCATTTTCTTGTCATCTCTTATCAGTTGGAAGAATCACAAACTCTTTGAATTGCCTTGCCATTTTTTTACCTCATAATGTCATTTTCCAAGATATTGTCACCAAGAAGAAGATTGGCGATGGCTTTTACCTAAATGGATTGTACTATCCTTCAAATGATGCCAAATTTCCAAAAGTTTACAAGTTAGTTCCAGTCCTACACAATTTCAATATCTTTTGGCATCAATGTTTAGCTCTCTGATCTAGTGTTGTTAAAGTTGTTTCCATTTTTTTGTAAAACCTCCATGAGATGTGACATTTGTCACTTGTCAAAGTCTGTTGGGTTGCCTTTCGACACTTCTATGCCTAAGTCTAGTAAGCTGTTTGAAATTGTACATTCAGACATTTGGGGTCCAGTTTTTGAATCTTTTGATGGATACAAATATTTTGTAACATTTGTTGATGATTCTCAAAGGTTACTTGGTTATATCTTTAAATTTAAGGGTGAATTGTTGAATGTATTCTAGGATTTTCATTGACTAGTCACCACACAATGTTCAACCACCATTCATACCTTAAGGTTCAATAATGGCACTGAGTATATGTCTAATAACATTTCACAATATTTGAGCATACATGGCATTATACACCAAACAAGTTGTGTTGGAAATCCCAACAAAATGACCAGAAAGAAAAAATTGAGATTTGCTTCAGAAAACTAGAACCCTAAACTTTCAAATGAATGGGCCAAGAAGTTCTGGTCTCAAGCTGTTCTTACTGCTACCTATCTTATGAACCGACTGCCTAGTCGTGTGCTAGATTTCAAATCTCCCTATGAAGTGATGAAGGATATAAAGATTGATTTGTCTCACCTAAAAGCCTTTCAACGCACAATTTATGTTCATATACAAGCGCCAATCATGATAAACTTGATCCTCTAGCTGTTAAATGTTTGTTTTTAGGGTACTCATCCACACAAAGGGATATAAGTGCTACAATCCTATCACCAAGAAATTTGTTATATCACATGATGTTAGATTTAATAAGGGAACACCTTATTAAGTAAACTTTGGAAAATAGTGGTCAGGGAGAGCTTGTTCTTGATCTTCTTCCCTTGCCTACTTTTAACATCAACCTTGATTATGTTGCTCCAGCTCCTTATCATGATGGTCAAGAGGTCACAAACCCCATTGTCATTTTGACGATAATTCTTCTGAGTCGTCTAGTTCAGTGCCTCGTGTGGACTCTTCACCATTGTCTTTAGTCCCAGACAAAAGAAATCCTACTCATGACACACATCTACCACCAAAGCTACATGATTATATCACTTATCATGCACGGTATCCAGTAACCAATTCACTTACATATCTTAGGGTTTCCTTTTCTCATGCTATTTGTTTTAGCATAATCTCCAATGTCCAAGAAATAAGGAATTTTCAAGAGGCAAATTTATCAAGTGAATGGTGGAGAGCTATGGCAAAAGAAATACAAGATTTGGATGCAAATAAAACATGGACTGTTGTTTCATTACCTCAAGGAAAAAGGGTTCTTGGGAGTCGATGGGTGTAAGACTAAGTTTCACTCAAATAACTCAATTGAAAGGTACAAGGCTTGGTTAATAGCTAGTGGATTTACACAATCCTTTGGTGTTGACTATAAGGAGACCTTTGCTCCCATGGCTAAAATGAGGGTCATACTATCTATTGTCATTAACAATGCATGGCCTTTATACCAAATGGATGTTAAAAACAAATTTGCGCAAGGAAATCTTGAAGATAAAGTTTACATGAAGCTTCCTCCCAGCCATCTTCAATCACACGATCCAAGTTTGGTTTGTAAGCATCATAAATCAATTTATGGGTTAAAACAATCTCGTCGTGCATGGTATACCAAACTAAGCTCCATTTTTTAAACAGGTTCAAACACAACAATGTTGACTCATCTCTTTTTGTTAGCATTGGATCAGTTGGCAAGTGGTTGTCCTTATTCATGAAGGTGATCTTATTATTACATGTGATAATGTTGATGAAATTGAGGCTCTCAAATGTTCTCTTAGACAAACGTTTTCTATCAGAGATCTTTGTTTACTGAAATATTTCCTTGGCATTGAAATGGCTACTTCTTCCAAAGGTTTATTCCTCAACCAAAGAAAATATACTCTCGATTTGCTCCAAGAAGCTGAAATGGAGGACTGTAATCACGCTAGAACACCTCTTGATAGCAAACTAATCATGGAGGTAAACTCATTTACCTCACTATAAATAGACCACATATCACATTTGCTATCAATCTAATTAGTCAATTCATGCATTCTCCAACTAAGCGCATTCTTCGATACCTCAAAGGCTCTATCGGTCGAGGCATTCAAATGAATAACAACTCAAACACAGATTCTTGGCTACATAGATGCTGAATGGGCCGGGAACTATCTTGATCGCAATATTACAACTAATTTTTGTACATTTGTTGGCAGCAACTTGGTTACATGAAAAAATAAGAAGCAAATCTTGATTGCTCGTTCCAGCGTAGTGGCTGAATATAAGGATATGGCTTCTACTGCATGTGAACTTACTTGGCTCAAGGATCTCCTCTCTCATTTAGGATTTCCTAGTTCTCAACCAATGACTCTTGCAATCAAGTTGCTATGCAGATTGCCTCTAACCCTTTTTTTCATAAAAGAACCAAAACACGTCGACGTTGATTGCCACTACATTCGTGCTCAAGTTTAGTCCAAGGTTATTCAAACTTACTACACCAGTAGCCAAGATCAATTGGAAGATCTTTTTACCAAAGTTGTGATATTCACTCATTTTCAACGACTGTTTTTCAAGCTTAGCTCAATTAATCCCTTTGATCCAATTTGAGGGGGAGCATTGGAAGTTATACTTGCTTACTTCTCTGCAGCTACGTTTATTGCAGCCATGCCTACCTTAACTACAAACATGTTGCCTAACATAATTCCACTAGTGTTGCTACCCTTTCTATGTCCTATAGGCTGCACCTACACTTATTCTAGGAAGAGATTGAGTCATCTGTCACTGTAGACTTTTTCTTTTTCTTCTATATATCTTCTGTACATTTCTCAAAAATATATACAAGATAGAAATTTCTTTTTCTACCAACTCGCGCTACTCCTCTCTCTCTCTCTCATCAGCTCACCAAATTATTACCTATCCTTCTTTCATTTACCTATGGATACAATCACGAACATGAACCACCAACTCCAAACCCTATTCTAGTTGAAGCTCCTTCATGCTGCCACACCAGTTCCCCATTTTTTTTCCCTTTCTAATTTATTTCTTTTCATTTTTTGTTCTTCACGGATTTCCTCAAAAAAAAGAAAAAAAAAATCACTTAAACTGGTGATTTTTTGTTTCCTCTTGATCTTTCAATTTAGGTTCATTGGATTTTATTTTTTTCTTACTTAGAGTAGGTTAATTGTTTTTCTTGTTTGATATTTTTTAGGGAGTTTTCTTTGCTCTACGATCTGTGTTTCGTTGCCAATTGTTGGCCACGGAAATTACTAAGATAAAATTCGGATTATGTTAATTCCAAGCTAGGTATTTAACTGTGGCACCTCATAAGGGATTAATTACAGAGTCTCCAAGTCAACTCGGTTAAAAAGTTCGAGGTCGGAATGTAACGCCATCATCCTGGAAACATCATCATTATCCTCTAAATTCATGCATCCCATGGTCGATGCCACCGCCTTTCTCAAGGCCACTCCCACAACGACATGTGGCGATCATGATTATGGCACCAAAGTATGGACCAATTACTGATTTGCAATGATGACCCACCATTCCAACATGATCATAAATTGCAAAAGTCGACATCGAATACCAATCAACTCCAGGTTGGCAACACACATATTGAGATCAGCATTGTAACTGATTTGATGATGGGCGGCAAACTTGATTAATTCTAGGCCTGTAAATAGAATATAATGGTCCCCTCAATGGACCAGACTCAATGTACTATCTCTATACAATGTAAAACTACTCTATAAATACAATAATTCCTCTCTTTCATCATTTAAACAATTTATCTCTAGAATTTCCTTTTAATTTTGGGTCTGAGCTTTAATTAGAAAATTTTTACTCGTGTTTGTGTGTATTCGACGAGTACATCCACACACAATCATATTTAGTACATTATTATTGGAATCTTGTGTCTATGTTTATGTTCGAATCTACTGAATCTGTGATTTAACTATTTGATGCTCATGATCTTGTATTGTTTTCTGATCTATCTTCTGATGAATTGTGTTTATATTTATGTGCTTGCTTGTGCCTGTTAGTGCTGAATATATGCATCCACTTGTGTCTCAAATGTTGATTACCAATGCCAAGAACTTATTCTCACTAGGTTTTGATTGTTGAGATGCAATTTAAATTTATTGCTTACGTCTCCACTATAACAAGTCTTAATAAAAAAAATGTTTAAAGTTTGAAATATTGACTCGTAGTGCCCATTATAGAGATGTACAAAATAGTCCCATAATTTATTTTCCCCAATTTACTGCTCTTTGTAAAACTTTTCCTACAAATTTCGTTTAAAAAGAACCATGACCGCCTCTTTTAGGTTAAATTGAAACAAAAATGTTGAAAAAGTTTCACATTTCACATAGTAAACGATCCATAATTGTTTTTACATTATTTTTCGCCGACCAAGACGTTGCCTACAAGTCAACTCAGCAACAAATTGCCGTTATATACAAAGGGCTGTTAAAATTTTACTTCAGCACAACTATATTAATTCCATGAGAGACCTAATTAACCATTTCAATTACTAAAATGGATGACATTCAAGTGGAAATTAGCATACAACAAAACCCTTTGTTGATGTCATAGACATCCATTCCAGTTTCAAACTTGTAATGGAGATACGTCCAAGGGTTTACCCTCCATTTGCACATATTTCTCTTCTATATCCACTGCTTCCCTTTTGTAAATATACTTCTTTGATGCCCCAATAAAAGCTACCAAATTCAAGGCAGATAATATTAAAAGGAATCCGTAGTAATAATCCAAATGAGAATCATTCAAATTTTTCCCAATCCAACTTTTCCCTCCATTCCTCCCTGTAGTTTTATCCACCATAGTCACCAGAAAGCTATTCAAGAAGTTCCCCACACCAATCCCACTGGTGAAAAACGTCGTCCCGAGACTTTGCATTTCTTCTGGAGACTGATCATAGAAGAATTCCAGCATTCCAATGGCATTAAACACATCAGCAATCCCTAACAAAACATACTGAGGAAGTAAATAGAATATGCTCATCGGGACTATTTCATTGGGCCCTTGAATTTGATGCACTCTAATAACATGTATGCGCTTCACTTCAACTGCGGAGGCAATTGCAATGGCAAGGATTTGGATCACACACCCAATTCCAAGTCGTTGCAAAAGCGTGATTCCTCGAGGATTCCCAGTTTTCTTTCGCATTAGAGGCACGAAATAACGATCATACATGGGAACAGATACGAGCATTGAGAGCGTGACAAAGCTCCCAAGTGATGCTGCTGGTATTTGAAAGTTTGAAGCAAAATGCCTGTCTAAAGTGATGCCTTGTTTAACAAAGAGAGTGTTGACTTGTGCCCAAACTGTGCTAGGGATTAGGGTTACAAGCCATATCATGGTCATTCCTAGAACCAGTTTGGCCTCTTCCACTTCAGTCACAGTACATAGTGCCGTTGGCTTAGTATCTTTTCCTTCTTTCTTAATTGCAGCCTTGTCCAAGAACCTGAGAATAGAATACTAACTTAAAAATCAATAGATTGAGTTTAGTGTGCACCTTTTTTATGCTGGATAGATCCAAGAACAGACGTGTAACAAAAATTATTAATTTTCTTGTGTGAAGTTTAACTTTTCGACTTATTTTCTGCTCGAATTGAAAATTTAGCAAATCCCTATATTATTGGGCAAATTGAAAAATATATCCTAGTGAAACTTATTTATCTCTACAACTAAATTTGAATGCATTTGAACAAGTCAAATTCATGCTATAGGAACGGTTCAGGTCCTGCCAAAAGTTCTTAAAAGTCGTCAACCCTACTTTTTACAAGTCATTCAAATATTGTTTGCTCATGTGATCAGTCGGACACCGCCATATTATGCCCATATTTTGCAGGTCACGTATGGCCCCATCTTGTAATAATATATATGGACCCTTTCAATTTGTAAGAGCAAAATCTTAGCTTTAAGTTACTTACAACCAACGCTACCTTTTTTATTTACTATAGAATCAATGTGCTAGCAAGTTGCACCAAAACGAAGATCTTTTGGAGAAGGATTGATCCAATGATTTTTGGGGACATCCGTAACAAAAATATACTTTCTTGTTAGGACGACAAAATGGATATAAAGGTATAATCATGTAAGAAATGAAAGTTAGATAAACGAAGCATAACGTGAGCGCAAGTGCTCTCCAATGAAATTGGATAGCATTTGACAATATTATTCTATCTATAAACAGAACTTGTTATCTTCGACCAAAGTGTCAAAAAAACAGACGATGATGATGATGATGATGATGATGATAAGGGCTGCTGAGGATTGTTTTGCCAGTTTTAAACTATAGACACACACGTGATATGTATGGCTATGATCACAGGTGGAGCCGGGACAATTTCACAAAATTTTAATTGTGGAGCAAAATTGAAAACTACCAAAAAAAAATTCTTATACAAAATCTTGAAAAATCTATTGCAAATTCTTGGATTTCAAAATTAGTGCGGGGCAACGGATCCCACTACCCCACTATAGATCCGCCCTTGGCTATGTTTGTTATGTTCAGTGTGTAGGAACGTAATGACATAAACCAATTGATGAAATCTCATGAAAACATCCCTTTAGAAGTAGTTGGAAGACACTGATAGTTCACGGACAACCTAAATGAAAGCACTGTTCAAAGGGTTCACATGGCAAATAATTGTTGAATCATTTGTGTGACGAAGAGTAAAGAGGCACCACTGTTGGCATGCTCATAAATTAGGGTGAGTCAAGTGGTCCTCTACTAGCCTTACCTTTCATTGTGTTCAAATATCCAAGGACATGGAATCTTTATTAGGATTCTTTAAAGATTTTGGTATTCCTTTTCAAATCTTTCATTCATTACTGGAACTGTGTAAGTTATTCCTTGTTTTGTTAAAATAATGTTTCCAAGGACTTGGGACAGTCTTGTATTTCACATAGCAATGTTTTCAAATTTAAGTCTCGTCATCGTTCATTTATGAAAAAAAAATATGCACATGCAAGGCCTTTGCCTAAGAATCAATAAGGCCCCTATTTAGGGTGGATTAAAATTCAAATTTTAATCGAAGTCAAAGTCAACGAATAATTTCAACAACATATTTTGTGGTCTCACAACTTCTCAACCACATATTTCATCAACTTTTATTAAAATTTTGCTAAAATTTTGATGGACGTGCATGAGAAAATTTTATATGCAATGGTTCAATAGTGGCAAATCTCACCTGAATATTGCAGTGTGGTAGATTCGCCGTTTTCCAGTAGTGATGTAATACTGCTGATCAAACTCGTGAAGTTCCGATGGATGGCTAGGGAGAATAAGCTTCCTATTAGTAAATGCACCGATAAGAACCCGATATAGGTCACTAGTGGGGTGACCTGTCCTTGCTTTGTGCCTATATATTGGGGTGCCAATGTAGAAAATGACAAGTGATAACATAAGTCCCACGGTTGGGATTCCGTATCCCAATCCCCAGCCTAAATTTTCTTGAATATAAACAAGGCCAAGTGTAGCAAATAATGCACCCATGAATGAACTGAACATCCACCAATTGAAGAAAGAGACTTTGAGTTTTTTCTCATGTGGATTGAAATCGTCGAATTGGTCTGCACCAAAGGTGGATATGTTCGGCTTGGTTCCACCAGCACCTACTGCTATTAAGTAGAGCGATGTGTAGAAAAATGCGATTTGAGAAGTGGTGGCCTTGTTACATACTCCATTTGCACATGTTGGCTTCAAGAATTTAACTGAAACTGCCATTGTCAAAAGCAACATGCCCTGTTGACGTGAATAATTAGCATGTAGTCGTACTAAAATTTATCATTATCGTAACACAAATTACGGTACAGTCTGATTTAGTGCACAATATAATATGTGAATTTCAAATCAATCACTAAACTTTAAAAATCTACAGACAACAGTAGTACACAAATTTTATATTTTTTTGAAGTAGATGGCCTTTGCAACCCTATAAGGTGAACGCTAGTATTACACATGTGGTGAGCCAAAAGTGTACAGAAAATCAACACAAAATACCCTTGGCACGTTTTCATTGAAAGAAAAAAGGCAAACAGGCGAATAAGGTGCTACCACGTCAGCACCCTGTTTTTTTTTTTTTTTTCTCTGGCCAAGAATCTTGTACCTGCAGCTATTTTCAATGTATAGGCCATGAACAGGTCCACAACCAAAATTCTGGCAATCTATTGTCCTCTAGAAGTAGGTAAACTCCATTATACAGCAAACAAGTGGCATAGTATCGTTCATAATACACTTTGAAAGTGTTTTAATTATCACCTAACTTTAATTTCTTCGATGGAAAATGGAAATTAATAAATAAATAAAAATACACATATATTACTTACAATGACATATATTAAAGATGAAACTGTAAATGTCCAGAAGCGGCCTAAATACGAATCTGCAACATAAGCGCCGATGACCGGAGTAATCCAAACTGATCCTGACCAGTTATTAACATTTGTAACTGACGAAACAGTGTCTTCATGAAGTTGGGTTGTCAAGTAAACCACTAAATTTGCTGCTATTCCATAGAAGGCCATTCTTTCAAATGCTTCATACCCTGCATATATTTCAAAGAAATTTAAGATAAATAACCAAGAAAAGAGAATCTGCCATTTGTTTCGTGGATAAAAAAGAAATGCATACCAACAAGGAAAGCACAGGCCTTCCATTTCCCAGTTTTAGCGGCAAGGACGGGCTGCCCACGGAGATCAACCGTACCATCCTGCGTGTAATCTTTAGATTCCATTGATATAAATTCGTGGAATGAATTATTAGAGAGGAAGAAATTGTACAAAGAACATGAAGGAATCTTGTTTAGGACATGAAGTAGTTTTTGGAGTGGGAAGTTGAGGCCTTCAAACTTATCTATAAGTAGGCAATGCTGATGCTGATACTGGTTTACCCGAACAGCCGGTCATATGTGTGTCACACATTGCTTGCTTTATTGTCTCTTCTTTTCTCTTTTTTTTAAGGAACTTCTAGATTCTTTTTTTTTTTTTTTTAATTATATGAATATATCTAAAGTATAAGTTTGCACATAACATATATTTTAAAGTTGACATCAAGTCAAAATATAATTTGTCATCTTGTAGTTAGTGCGGGACAAATATAGCCCTTGTTTGAGCCACGTTAAAATTTTAATTCTTATTTTCTTATTTATTTTCGATCACACATTCTTCAATAAAATAAATTTTTTTCTTTTTCAATCACACATTCTCCATCAATCTACTATTCCAAAATACATTCTTCCAAAATAATGTGGTTCAAACACACTCATATATTAAAAAACTATTGTGCAATCAAGTGTATATATATTGAAAAGGTTGATCGAGTAATTAGTAAAAGAAGTTATTGACAAGATATGAAATGCAACTCAACGAGCTTTACCCAAAACAATAAATATTAATTCCTAAATATGATCTCCAGCCTTCTTGAAATTAAAAAAAAAAAAATTACGACTAGTGAACTGATGTCTTTTTTCGTTTGTTCTTTTGCATTTATGTTTAATAGAGAAGTGCTAATCAATTTTATGTTGGAATGGAATATGAGACCACAAACCGAAAGTGTTGAGTAATGTTTAATGGACCAGGTCATTTTCATGAAACACCTTGTAAACAATAGACTAGTGTTATTTGTAATTGCATCCTAAATGCAGACCCTGTCGCTATTGGTATACTATGTGCAACAAAGGGGTGGACCCGTCGAGTGGCTGTTTGAGTGGTGATAGAGGCACGTGAAAGAATGAGGCTGCGGTGTGGAGATTAGGTGGTTGTAGGAGTATAATAGAGTTGTAAAGTTGAGTTGGATTGCTTAACCCTTCTTCGGTTTGATCTAGGAAGACATCCTTTTTAAAAAAAAAAAAAATTACCTAAACAACAAAAAAATGTGGACCTAGACCATGGTCAAATCTATCTCGATGTGGGTTGTGCTGGATTTTTTTGTTAGCCAACTTAGTGGATCCGGTCAAAAATTGCTAAGTCATGTTGAGTCTCTTTGCATGTGAAATGTGGTCCGAGCCGACACACTTTACATGGTTGATAAAATTTGGGTGCCATCCAAGTAAAGACTATGGAAAATGGTAAAAAGTATCTTAATTTTTCAAATTACCAAGCATTGGTGTAATATAGAAATAGAATTGCTTTTGTGGTTATTTTCTTATGGAATGCTAATAGTTGAAGGCCAGATTTAAATTAATATATATATATATATATGCTTAATTCTTGAATAAGATGATGAACATAATATTAGGAATATTCGGCTATTCAAAAGATGTCGTCACCACCTATTTATTAAAATTATACAAATGTATTTATTTATAAAAAAATAAACACATATTTAATTTTAGTAATGGATAATTTTTTAAATAAAATATTTTTTATTAGTTTCACAATATTACCAATTAATCAACAAAAACAATGTTATTTATTTTTAGTCCATAGTAGAACCCTAATTATTTGCATACATACAAAGAATTGAGAAAATTTTGTAGTTAGCCAAAAAAAATCAAAATGTTTTGTATTTATATGAGATCAAGTCATTAAAAGAATCAATTTCTTACAAGTTGTACTAAAAAAATTATAGTTAGCAAAAAAAGTCTAAATTTTTGTATTTATCTGAGCTCAAATCACTAAAAGAATTGATTTCTTATAAGTTGTAATCCGCAGCTAACCAATTAAAAGTGGTTTTTACTTATTCTACTATTCATGGGCCAATGTAGTATAGAACTTCTCCAATTGTAATTAGAATAACATTATTTATTATTATAATGATAGAACATGAATGATGTGCCAACTTAAATGGAATTATGGAATAATACAGTTTAATCCTCGTTTCTCTCATTAAAATTGAACTGCCATATCTCATTATCCAATTAAATTATCAAATCATTGATATTTCATCATTACAATAATAAATAGCATTACTCTTTTTCTAATTATAAGCATATATACAAGAGCCGTCGGCAAGTTACCTGTTAATAACCAAAAAAAAATCCTACAAAAATCTAAACTTCTATTGGCTATTATTAAAGCAACTTATCCTCTCCCAATTAGTGGACTGCCTTCTGGTAATGCAAAAGTCAAATTCATCATTATATTTTTGTCAATATATCCTCAACTAAGACTTGTTGCCATTTTAAAATCATTCGAATCTTTGAAGCTATTCGAAAAATGGAATTTTGTCACGAATGAAATTTATGAAATTACAACGAAGGTCCTAGACATTTCAATTTATTCTATATTTTACCGTAACTTTTTAATTTTTTGGATCACATACTCAAACATTTCACTTTGACTGCAGCTAAAGTTCATATAACACTCAAAATGAAATTTGAATCAAATAGACAAATCAAATGGACAAAAAAGGTATATTTACAATTTCTATAATAAAACAATAAAATCAAAAAAGAAAAAGAGAAGTACTGTTCATCTTCCCCACCCCACCCCACCCCACCCCACCCATAAAACCAAAATTTCAGAAACCAATCACAACTACCACCGTAATCGCCACCCATCCATGTCCCCACCCTTCTCCTTCTTCAATATGATCTGATCAATTACGATATATGAAGTGTATCAATTTCGATTATCGATCATATGTTTTGTCATATTACTAAGTCAATATAAGTCGAAAGCTCTTTTCAACTTATGTGCACATCTTAACCAAATATTTCGTTATCAACTTAAATAAATGAAATATAAATCATAATTTCTTACTATCTAAGAGTGGTGAATTCTCTATTGATCATTCACAACATTCATGAGATTCTTGACATCCCCAAATGATAATGTATTAATGACTTTGGCTGAACAATATTCAATATCACCAAAGTATGACTATCCTCATATAAGGTACTATGATGACCTAATGTTCTAGGACTAATTCCACTTTCGAACATTAGATATTAAAAACTGATACTGAAATAGTTATCCATATAGAATGTTTCCAATGGGACCAATGTTTATTCTTATAACAAAATATTCACACGTTTATTTAAATGTCACTATATTTTACCTTGTGAAATCATTTACTCATTTTACAAGTGAGAAATATCACACGTCATAATCTATTCATAATAACGATATCCATATCTTGTCATTACTTACAACAACGGATAATTTAGAATCAATTCATGTGTAATTTGTTTCTCAATATCACAACTCATTTTGATTAATAAGTTACTATGACTCAAATCTAAGGCATCTATTTATTGTAATTTATTAGAATAATTATTCAATAAATAAAAAATGTTGCCTTCAATAAAAACGTGTTAATCATATTAAAAGTGTTTACGTCTAGAATCGGTTTGATCTAGAGCACAATACTTACAAGCCCCCACTTGCATTAGATCCAATCACTTGTATATCTTATACCATAAGAGTCTACATGACTATCATATTTATGTTGCGACAACTCTTTGTCAGTGGATATGCAATATTATCAATTAAGAAACTCGTTCTTTCTTTACATCATTTATTGGTATTATTTCTCCGATAAAGTGATAGCACCTTAACACATATTTGGATCCTTGATGAGACCTTAATTCTTTTGTTTGCGCAATGGCTCCATTGTTATCACAATACAGATATATGAAATCATTATTGTTAAGAACTATTTCAAGTTTATCGATTAACTTCTAGATCCAAATCACAACCTTTGTTGCTTCTGAGACAATGATGCATTAGGCTTCTATTATTGAATATACGGTTATTTTTTGTTTCCAACTAACCATTCCATTATTAAGAGTAAACCCATATCCTGGTTGAGATTTGTAATCATCCTAGTCCAACTAAAAGTTAGTATCAATGTATCAATGAACTCTCAATTCATTTTCTCCATATAAAATCATCTTTATTTTCTTTGACTACCTTAGCCATCTTAAATGATTTCTAAAAGCCCTCTTTAGACTTTTTTTATGAGAGTATTTACTACACTTATTCGAGGCCTTAATTTATAGCATTTTAATGTACTTTTGACAAAATATGACCTATTGTGTGTTATGTTGTGTTTTATAGGTAAAATTTGATAATTGCATGATGAATAGGAAGAAAGAACAGAAATTTGAAGAAAAAATTATAAGATTCAAACTATGAGGACTAAAATACAACATCTCAATAGTTTTGTCGAATTGCAAGATGGCGGTTCAAGAATTCCAAGGTCAATTGAAAGTGAAGAGAAGCCAATAACATGAAACAATTGTCAAAAAGTTCAAGGACCAATATGCAAATTGGTCCCAAAATGATAATACATTGCGTATGCATAGGCCTGTAAGCCATGCGTAAGGTCAAACCTTATGTGGGTCAACAGAGCCTAAATTTATTCCACTACGCGTACACTCAACTTATAATATGTGTACGTATAGCTTTCTGGCTAGGAAAGATTTTCTTTCATTTTTCTTGTTTCAGCAAATTTTGGTATGATATGTTTGTACCATTTATGAACTAGAATCCATCCAGATCGTGGGGGGGACCTCCATAGACCTAAAAATTCATAGATTCGACATATTTTGGAGGCAAATAATGAGGTATATCATCAACATTAAGGAAATTGTGCAAGATTCTTGAAGATTATCTATCAAAAATCAAGATTTCACACTTTCTTCCATATTTCTTCGATCCGATGATATTTTTCTATAAATTCTTGTATAATTTAATTATTAGGATGGTTAACTATGTTTTTTTTTTATTGTATTGGATGATTGAAGAACCATATTTTATATTATTTCAATTCAAGACGATTAATTTAGGTATTTCTTGAATGATTTTGCATTCTCATTGCACTATTTAATTGTTTGGCCATCAAATGAATAGTTAGTTATTTGTTGTAGTGTATGAATACTAACAATAATTTTAGAATGCGGCAAAATAACACATGGGCAATATGTATTATGAATAATATCTATGGCATGTGAAATCATATAAATAACCTAAACTAAATGCTTGATTTTCATATGAATTCGTACTAGAAATATAATCGGGTCGTGTTAATCATAGGTTGGTGTATCTTGAACAAGAACATCTAACATATTAGCATTGTCGGTTATCAAAAATGCATGAAATTAACTAGATTATTAATTGATAATTGAAATAGATAAAAATAGGGAGAAGCATGAATCCAATACAAGCATTCACATTTGATAAATTCACAATATACTTGCTTTACTAGTATATATTAGAAGTAGTATAAACAATCACAAAATCATTTATTTGTTGTTACTACTCACTCGAATTTAATACTAAGTATTGAACTATATTTTAAACATTAATCCTCGTGGGAGCGATACGAAATGGACTATTTCTATTACTTGTACAACGATCATGTTCATTGGCGAATTTCAACGTAACATTTCTTTTAGTACCTTTAGAGGAATTAATGACTAAGACGTGCCAATTACTAGCTTTGATGTTGGGCTCAACAGTCTTATATATGTTCAGCAATTCAGAAAGTGTGCACTTGAGCTTATTCATGTTCAAATTCTTAATAAATTTTGAATAGATCTCTAGCAAAAATTGCAGAATCAAGTCAATACTTAGTTTATGGTCCTGACTGAACCCAGTTTAGACAAATTCTCAAAGTAGCCAATCATCTTAAGTACATGAGCAATGACTGAAGATCCTTATTTTACATTGGTATAGTTACTTGAAAAGACACATTCTTTCCACATGTAATTATTCATCAAACAACTCTTTGAGATGAACAATCACAGTGTTAGCATCCATACCTTCATATTACTTTTGCAAATTGGATAACATAGCTATAAGCACCATACATGTTGCAACACTATTGTCATCACTGTGTTTATTATAAGCAGCCATCTCTTCCTTAGTAGAGTTCTCAGTAGGTGTCTCTAGATTGAACTGGTCAAGTACATAAATTTTTTTCATACCTAAAAACAATTATCAGATTACGGTGATAGTCAAAAATAAATTGGCTCCAACAATTTGTTAACATATAATATGTCTCTCAAATTCATATGGTTACTTATGATTCAAAATAAATAATTAATATGTATCGAAAAGTGCATCAATTAATTTAACATGATCTTTTATTAAATTAATTATATTTTTATTGTTTAACTCAAATTCATGACCCTTTCACATAAGTTTATGGAATTCATATTGGATTCTCAGTAGGCTAGGATCTCATTTGTAGTATTAAGATCTTAAG
Organism: Fraxinus cuspidata; assembly: GCA_903798385.1. Taxonomy (NCBI): domain Eukaryota; kingdom Viridiplantae; phylum Streptophyta; class Magnoliopsida; order Lamiales; family Oleaceae; genus Fraxinus; species Fraxinus cuspidata. Next base: position 52,588 of record CAIGRP010007613.1, read on the forward strand.
TGTACTCAACAAATTTTAATTTAATATTTGGATAGATATTATTATCGATTGAATCTCCATACAATTTATAAATCATTAAATGACAACTCTTTGTATTCACACATCATATATGTCAACTTAATATACCTCTAGAATTTATCTTTTTAAACGTACTCAACAAAATATAAATTTTAATTAAGTCAAACTCATTATTAAAAAATATCTAATATTCCATATTGTCCAACATATCTCTAATAGACTAGCTTTAAGTATACTCAACAGGCTGAGATTTAATTTAAAACTATTGTTTTTCACTATAATGATGGAACGTGAAAAATTAATCAACTTATATTTTAGCGATGGATTTATCACGCAAAGGTCTAATTATAAAAGTTATACATATTTTATCGTACATTTAGCATGCAAACAAACGTACATCTCTATAGTCCATCTCTATGGTCTCCACCTTTTATTGAATCATACAATATTCCATCTCTATGATTTCTACATTTTCTTGTATTTTAAATTAATCCAACTACAATTTGTATCCTGTATTAATTGGCACGCTGGCCTAAATAGTTAGACACATAGACCCATAATAATAATAATGGACTCGCAAGCCCATAAAATAACAAGAATAAAATTAACTATTCAACACATTTACATGTTCTAGTCCATAATCATCTACTAATTAATCAATCATCATAAAAATGCATTACTATATAATATCTAATATTATATACAAACATATTTCAATTTTTTAGCAATTATAGTCATCTAATCTAATTTAGATATATCGATCGGAACAATTAAATAATGAATTAATGAATTAGTTTAATAAGCTATTTTATTTAATTAAAATTAAATTCTAATAAAATATCAAATTAGAGTCCAATTCTCATTTCAAGTAAATTATAGGGCACGACAATTAAAATTAAAATCTAACTAAATATCAAATTAGAGTCCAACTCTAATTTCAATTGAATTAATGCTTTAATTTAATATAAAAATTCTAAATAAAATAAAATTCAATTTAGGGTCAAAGTTTAATATTTAAATTAAAATCAAATTTTAACGATAATATAAAATCCTGAATTTTAAAAAAATTAATTCGATCAAAATTGAACTTGAGGTCAAACTTTCAAAATTGCATCCAAACTCCTTTTGAAAAATTGCATTCTGACCCAACTCTAAAATTATAAATAGGACCTTCCAATTTCATATATTTTAGAACAAGCCCTTACTTTAAAATGTGCAAATTCACCCCTCAAATCGAAATTCAGGGGCCTCGAATTTCACAAATTGTATGAGAAGCCCCCATCCCCATCCCCAAATCCAACTTAAAACCCTAAATCAAATTTTTTCTTTCCCTTCTTTTCTTGCGACGCTAGCAGCCAAACCACCTTTGTAAAATAATATTGCAGTTGCCGCCTTTGTTAAATAGCGAAGGTGCACCACCAAAAGAGGGGCAACAACGCCACAACTTTTGCCAAATCTAGCAGTGATGCTCATCATTGCTACAGTTAGCGGCGAGCTCTGCTGTCATTGCAAGGCCTTTCATCCAACAGCCACAACTTAGCCAAGTATAGACTCATATCCAAGTTATTTAACATAGCAAAGTCGCCACTTGATAAAAACACATATTTATTAAAATCAAGTCAAGTCAATTGGTCTTCAGTGATGCACATATTTAAGAATCTCCACCTTGCTGAACTATTGACCCAACAATTACATTTTCCTATCATTATATCATTTGCTCCATTGTACGGGCAAAAGCAAAAACGAAAAATAAAAAATAACTCTTTCAACAAGACTTTATAGTACATGCTATTTTGTTTATACCATCTGAAAAATTACATATTTGTAATATTTAGAATAGTTAAACAATTCCTAAATTTATTAAAGGAAAGAACTTTAGTACCATTGTTAGAAAGATTGTACCCGGTTGGAATTTTAAACAATGTACTCATATACCTTTTTCACCATATCTTTAACAAAATAGAACTTGATATCAACATGTTTTGTTCTATCATAAAATATACGATTTTACTTAAATGAATTGCACTCTGATTACTTGTATATTAACCTAACAAGTTCATCAATAAAACCAATTGTCCTTAACAACCCTTGAACCAAAGTCATTCTTTCACAGCATCACATGTTGCTATGTATTGCGCCTCGGTTGAAGCTAGAGTGGCAATTTTGCAGTTGAGATTCCTAACTAAAACACCTATCACAAAATGTGAAAGCATAAAATGAAGTACATCTTCACTTATCAAGATCTCCTATAAAATTAGAGTCTGTATAGCCTTCCAAAATAATACTTTAATCATATTTTTTAAATTTTAACCCCAAATTAAGTGAACTTTTAAGTATTTAAGTATTCATTTTATAGCAACCCAATGTGTTTCGTCTGGATTTTCCATAAATCTGCTTAGGATACTTATCCCATGAGCCAAGTATTATATAACCAATTGTATTAGCATAAGGTGTTGTTTTCATCCTATCAAACTCTTCATCTATTTTAGGTGAGTCTATAACAAAATTTAATTAAAGAAATCACACTCGAAAAATTCACAAAAAATTTAATAGGATTAACTTATTAGGAATTTCAATTTCACTAATGTAAGCTTATTGTTACCTATATGTGTTACAATTGAATTATCCAAATTTACTAATAATCTCTCTCTAGCAAAATTGGTCCTAATTTACATTCGCAAATTAGTCCTATATATCTATGTAAGTTTTAACACACATAGTACCCTGCCGCAAATTTTAGGGTCCCGTGAGATTAGTCGAGGTGCGCGCAAGCTGACCCGGACATCCACGGTTAAAAATAAAAGTTTTAATACACATACATACATACATTAAATCACATAATTCAATTTAAAGGTTGCATAACCTAGAGTTTAGACATGTATATAACGTCTCAGTATCAGTACAGTCCTTAGATTCATCAATTGATTATAGAAAATTAACAAAATAAAGACAGTGACATGAAGTACGTGAATGATTTAATACAAATAACCTAAGCTGAATAATTCATCCTAGCATGTAGAAATTTAGTTACCCATATTGGTGAAAAAGTACAAAGAAAATATGAATACGTCAATGGGTTTGATTGCAATGAAAGGGAAAAAAGAGTTAATCTAATGTTGATATCCGTCACATGAATCCCAACAGATTTTCAGCTTCAACCATTGAATCTTGCAATGCTTTCCTGTAAAACATAAGATCTAGTCAATAATTAAGTTAAAATTGTATATAACTCGTGAGTAAAATATACTCGTCCATTTTCTCTTAAAATTGTGTAACCTTTCAATGTTAGATGAAAATCTGTATTAGTCTTCCAACTACGTCAAAACTCGTATCCCAACATAATTAATAATTTAATATAGAAGTTGATTTGGAGTAGGAAACTCAATCTAGGACTACTCCCTCCAACCACGCGATCGCATGGTTGTATTAGCTGCGATTGCATGGTTAAGGTTTTGTAAATCTTGGGGATTCATTTTGCCTTCTTGCAATCACATCGTTTTAACCTTGCGTCGCAATGTTAAAAGTTTCTTCCCTATACAAGTTAGTCTACGAATTTCATTTTTCACTCGTCTTGTGTCTTATTTGCATTGACGGTCTTCCATCTTTCAAACTTTACAATCCAATCCCTGTCTTTTGTAATTTGTTCCCATTCAGTCCTTATCATTCAATTCTTGTTCCGTTTCTCATCCACGGTCTAACATCGGTTTTTCTCCTAAACAATCATTAGACAAAGTATCAAAACTATAAAAGTACTCCATGTCCACTTTTGATGGCCCGATAAGTGTAAAATTACACTTATCAGTATTCAAGACTATCCAAAATTTGCCCAAATACCCTTAAACTGAGATAAAAACTAAAAAAGTCGAAAAAGACATGTTATTATCAAGATTACGCGCTGGGACATAAATAGTTGGTGCGGGCACGTATCAGATAGAGCTTGGACGCCTTGGCTTTTTTCTAGACCCCAAGTCCCTGAACCCAATTGTCTATTCTTTGAACTGAACACTCTCTTCTTTCTCCTTGTTTCTTGTTCCATCTTACCCATTATATCAACTTCTCTTGACCTCAAGCCATTTTCTCGTCTCTAGTCAAAATTGGTAATCAACCTAAAACAAACACTATAAAATAAAATCAATAGAAATCTAGCTTCCAAATTTTAAAATTATATAAATTAAAGATCCTAAATAAGTGTATAATATTCACTAATTATCAAGTACCAAAAATTTGTCATGATTTTACAAAAAAATATCATTTTGTTATTCAATAATATCGCAAAAAGTCAATGTTTAGTAGTTAGGCACTGTTATTTCCCAACCACCAAAAAGAAAATTATTATTTTGTTGTTATGTGGAAACATGATAGTTAAGACTCGAGACTTTTCAATACGCAAGTTTTTGTCATTAGAATAAGAATACATTCACGTTCTTTTCAAAATGCATTCTTTTAATACTCATTTTTAACGATACATTTTTTAATAAAATAATATTATACGCAAATTTAAAACTTCCTTATTTTTTAACCACATATTTTCCATCACTTCACATTAGAAAATGCATTTTCTTCTCAATAATGTGCATCAAACACCCCCTAAAATTGAAATTTCTTGAATATAATTTCAATGGACGCGTGTGTTTGTATTTTTGGAAGAATAAACACCTAAAATTGTTTTCATCTTGTGAATTTCTGCCATGCGGCAGTAGACCCTCAAACCACCCCCACTCCCCACCCCCCCACACTAAAGTGAAACAACCTCTAACTCCACTTGAGGGTGACAAAACGAGTAACAGCGTCTTGAGTCGAGTGGCTAGATCGTACTATGGGCCGATACACCCTAACACTTGAGTCGTGCTGTATTGAAACTTAGACCATGTCGAGTAAGCCTATTCAAAAAACACACACACACACACTTTTGAACGAGTATTTGTATTGGAAAAAGGGCCAAATGTTTTAACTGCTCTATGTATCAAGAAAAGAACCAACCCTTAAAATACATGCGCATGTCGAACTACTTCAAGATGGTTTTGTACATGCAGCACCATCAGGCTACCTCAAAATTAGTCAATGCACACCCCAGTTGACACCTGTTCGTCCACTTGTGCGACCAAACAATACATAAAAACAAGAACCGTCTTCCAAAATTTAATTTCAGTTTTATTTTCTTACTACAAAGATTAGAGTATTGTCCATGTGCAAAGTCATAAAATCTTGCAAGTTGGTGGATAAAACTAGAACACGTTAGTCCATACACGTTGGTGCTAAAACTGTTGCATGAAGCATTGGCATCAGCAATAGCAATTAAAATGCGTAGATAGGGTCCAAAACCTAGGTTTTGTTTAGTGCCCTTTCAGAATATCTATGAAAAGAAAGTGTGAAAGCCACTTATTTCTGTTTCCATTTAAATGAGAGAAGAAATTCCTTTCACAATAAACAACACCACCAAATATATGAACTTGCGGCTCTCTTTGCCTCTCCCCATCGACTTGTCTAGCCTATTTGCCGATTGGTCAAAATGTATTGAAATTGTCCCACTTCATTAGCTAGATAAAATAAGAAAAAATTATTTTAATAATAGCCTATCGGGTTCAAAGTTGTCGGTATGAAGTGGAGGACAATAGTTTATATCTTTCTTTTGCCGAATATTAAATTTAAGTAAATAAATATCTCCTTTTTAATATCTTAAATTTTAGTAAAAATGCGGATCATGATACCGTTCATTTATGATATTTTTGTAGGTGCAAAATTTTAATGAAAAATGAATCTGATCTACACATGATGAAATATTAATATCCGTATATGTGAATTCTCTCTCAGAATTTTTAGGTCTCTGTTAGGTTTTTAAAATGTTGGCAATCTTTTGACAAAACTATTGTTTAAAACAAGTTTTTAAAAGTCAAAGTGTCAAATGGTAAGTTGTAAGTTGTATAAGTGAATTAGACGTCATAGAGTTCGAGCATGGAACGAGGAGAAAAGATTCGTCGCAATTTCGTTAGTCTATCGCTCTGCTGATACTCGAGCGATAAAAATAGAAAACATGTCGCCTAGACCTCGCTCGAGCGACACACTGTTGCCTGCCTGTCGCTCGAGCGACGGTGTATCCCAAGAAAATCTAATTCGCATTTTTCAATGTTTTTTATTCAGCACATACTATCCAAAACATCAACACTATATATATCTATACCTCCATTCGAAAAAGTGGGTTGAACATTAAGATAAATAAGAGATTACTTTTTACATATCATTCTATAAGTTCAATCTTTATTTTGATTTCTTCATAGCATTGAAAAACATCAACTTCACATAAAATAAACATCAAAACACATACTTCCATAACATGTCAGAGTTCTGAAAATCAAGGAAGGTGACCGGAGTTTCAGTTGTTGGAGAATAAGGAGTTCTCATTGATTCACGAGATATACACGAATTCATAAGGTCGGGAGTTGGTGCAAGAGTACCCAATCTAGGAGGGATTTGGTGATTGTAGTTAGGAGGTCAAAACGTACTAGAGTTAGTTGAGTCTGACAGTACTATAAGTTGATACGTTTATAGTAAATTTTTACTGGCTTGAGTCCGGAGTTTTTACCAAGTTACGGGTTTTCTCCATCAATAGTTTTCAAGTGTTATTTATTTGTCAGTAATTCATTAACCGCGGTAATTCAACATATGATAGTTGTGCATGTAAATTCATCTGAATTAATTAATAATAGTGATTTGTTACATTTATTAATTGGTAAATTTAAATTCCGCATAAACACTTCTTCTATTCCTAATAAGTGGTATCAGAGCTAAAGGTTTGATCTGTTCGAGGTTTTTTGTTCTTGTGATGGCAACCATGAAGTGTAATATTCCACTTTTGAATCGCAGCACTTGATTCACATTGTGGTAGGTGAAGATAAGAGCAGTACTCGTTCAGACGGATTTGGATGATATCTTGTTAAAATTTGACAAGATGCCCTCAAATTGATCGTCGGAGGAAACACAACGTAAGGATCGAAATACCCTCTCTCAAATGAATCTTCATCTTACGAATAACATTTTTCAGGATATTTTGAAATAAAAAACCTCAACTGCATTATGGTTGAAATTAAAGTAATTATGCACAAATTACACTTGAATCAGCATTTGTATTCTCACTGAGGTACATCTCTAGAAAATCAACTTGCTGTTTTTAAATAAATCGTCAATGATTTGAAAATCTTGGAGGTTGAGTATGATGAAGAAGATCTAGGGTTAATTTTATTGTGTTCGTTGCCTGCTTCACACATGTCTTTAGAGACACGATTTTATATAGTCATGATATTCTCATTTTTTATGAAATTTATGATACTTTATTTTCAAAGGAAAAGATGAAGTGTCTTGTTGGACTTGAGACTCATGGAGAAGATCTTGTTGTTCACTGTTGTTATGAGAGGGGAAATTCAAAATCTAGCTCTAGTAATAAAGTTTGTAACTCGTGCAAGAAGAAGTGACACATTAAGAAAAATTGCTAAATGTTGTAGAATAAAAAAAATTAACTGCAAATCAGAAGGGAAAGCAATCAAATACTTCGAGCGAAGCAAATATTGCAAACAACAGTTTGAATGATGTAGAACTCTTGATTATTTCTGACGGTGATTCCAAATCTGACTAGGATTGAATTCTTGATACAGCTTGCACTTTTCATATGTGTTCCAATCGAGATTTATTTTCAACATATGAAAATGTTTCGAAATGTGTTATCGTTATGGAAATCAAAGCACAATATAAGGTTGCTAGTATTGGAAGGGTAAGACATTTCAAAATGTTGGATGAGATTGTTAGAATACTTGATGAGGTGAGACACGTTCCAGACTTGAAGAGAAATCTTATTTCATTGAGTACTCTTGATTCAAAAGGGTACAAGTTCATTGGTGAATGTGGAGCTCTGAAAGTTTGTTTAGGCGCCCATGTTGTGTTGGAGGATAGTGAAATTCCCAGTTGTATGTCTTGCAAGGTTGTGCAGAATCTTTGAAGATCAATCAGCAAAGGTTTAGTACTTAAGTGGATATTTAGTTTGGTACAATACCATTGAAGTTTGGTTTAGGGTCCATGTTGAAGAATACATCTCAATTGAATTTAGACGTTATGGATAATGCTTCTTTGTCGCCACCAACAATGGTGCCATCGTATTCAATTGCTAGAGATAAACTCAGAAGAAATATTAGGCCTCCGCATAGAAACAGGGAAACTGATTTAGTTACGTGTGCTTTAAGTGTACTTGTGATGTTAAGTCTAGCAAAGAACATTCTACAAAAACATTTTGTAGTGTTAATTTTGTTTCAGAGCGTGATTTTGCCCTATTTGGTGATTGTTGATTTATTTTGTGATTTTTGTTACTTGTTTTGATAATTAGAGCAAATTTTGGAAACTCGGGGTAATTCTACTGAGTAGTGTTTGGATTCATTTATCCTAGTTTGATTTTGTGGAATAGGTGGAGAATTTTGTTGATTGGAGAATTGGTTGAGGTTCTTATTGAAAAGTTCAATTTTTGTGTTGTAGTGAAATTTGTCTCAAGTGGTAGAATTTTTTTAAAAAAATTTTGATTAATTGCTTAGCATTTGTTTCAAAGTGGAGATTTGTTAAATTTTAACTCAAATTCGGTTGGGTGTTTTTGGATTTGTTGGATTGGGCTTTGAAAAGATCAAAATATAGACCAATGAGAAAAAGATGATGCATTGCCGCTAGCTTACCGCTTGAATGGCAGGACAAAATTTTCAGCTGAGAGTTGCCACTCACCTACAGTGTGTCTGGCACTCGAGCGTCGCGCTTGTCTGGCCCAAAATTGTTTTCTTTATTTTATACGATTTTTTTATGTTATTTCCATCTTTACGACTACTATTATGGTTTGAAATGTACCTCTATATATAATGGCTCTTCTTCATAGAACAAGTTAGAAAAGTTAGAAACAATATTATTATATTATTTCTCCTTATTTAGTGAAATCTCATTTCCTCGGTCAATTATCTTATTCTTGTGTGTTTGTGATGAATTACTTCATATTGTCTCATATAATCTCATTTCTTCTACTCCTAACAAGTGGTATCAACATACATAATTTTTTTCGGATTTTAATAGAGCCATCAAATCTCTCTTTTTATTTTCTTGGGGGTCATTTATTAAGTCCTGTTTGGTATAGATTAAAATTCAAATTTTAATCTAAATCAATATCAACAATTAATTTCAACTACATATTTTACAGGTTCTACAACTTTTCACCGTATATTTCGTCAACTTTTATCAAAATTCACAAAAAAATCTAATTTTAATCCTCATTAGACATGGGCTATATTTTTTCTATGCATTAAGAGGGCAACTGAACTTTCAAGATGGGTTGGCAAGCAATACCACAATACACTGTATTTACGGGATTGCAAGTGGAAGGACAGTCCATTTATTTTCCCCCTTCAACGATTCCAGAGAAAGTGACTCTCCAAAGAGTCTGGAGATCAAAAGATACCAATGGACATTAATAGAATTTATTTCTCGGCTTCAATAATTTATGGTACGGAAGCTTGATAGGTCGAAGTTAAAATCAAGTGGGACCGGAGTGATATGCTCCATGCTTGGTAATTCCTTTTCTTTCCTCTACCAGGATTGTTTGCAAGAAGATGTCAGTTAGTTGCCGTTTTGACTCAGACATCAAGTGTGGTGTACGAAGAAAAATTAATGAAATTTACTTCTACAGCTTCCATAATTTATGATAACGTCGGAAACTTGTTTATAGGTCCAAGTTAATGTCAGGTCGGACTGAAGTGATATGCTTGGTGTTTTGTAATTCTTCTTCTTTCTCCTCACTGGACTATATGGAAGAAGACTTCAGTTGGTTGCCAAGTTAACCTTTGACAATCAATTCTGGTATACTAACGGACATCAATGGAATTTACTTCTTTAGCTTCAATAATTTACGGCAACGTTTGAAACTTGTTCAAAGGTCCAAGTAAACACATGAGACTGAAGTGATATACAATACAAAGGGACATTAATGGAATTTAATTCACCCTCAGTAACTTTTGATAATGTCCAAGTTAACTTACGTGGGATCGAAGTCATATGTTTGTTTTTTGGTAACTTGTCGTTGGCTGATACGCTGGGTTGTTTGGTTATTCTTCTTTTCTCTTCTCGTCTGATTGTCAACAAGAAGACGTCAGTTAATTTTCAATTTGACTGTGACAATCGAATCTGATATACAATTGGACATTAATGAATTTACATCTTCAGCTTTAATAATTTACAGTAACGTCGAAAACTTGTCATCGATCCAAGTTAACGTCAGGTGGGACTGAAGCGATATCCTCAGTTTTTTTGTAATTCTTGTTCTCTTCATTGGATTGTATCCAAGAAGACATCACTTAATTACTGATTTGATTCTGATCATCAAGTCTGCTTCTGTTGTATATATTCGTAGGATCTTGTTAGTTTCTGAAAAATACATCGATTTAAATTTAAAACATCATTTTCCCTCCTTGCCAACTCTAACTTTCAACTTATTCTTGTTAACTTCCTCGAGTTTTCTATTGGTGCACTCGAGGAACCCGAACTAACCTAGAAAAAGGTAATTGTGTCTTGACCCGGTTGTCCGATCTTCTTCTAGAAGCTTCTAGTCAGTTAAAAGTAAGATGGGCAATTTTTCCAAAATTGAACCTCTTGAACCGGAATTGAATTTGAACAAGATGTTTCCGTTCGGTTTCAGAAAAAATAGGAGCCGAAATCAAGAACTTATCCGACCCAATTATTTCTCTGCACCTGTACCTTGGTTAACCGGCTATGGAACCGAAATATATTTGCAACTGCGCAAAACTCAGTATAGTCCATGTGTCAGATTTTCAACTCGAAATCAGGCAATACACATCGAAGACGAATCTAGACAAGATTGGTCGCACTGTGCTAAACCTGGACGTCACCTTTCTTTTCAACTTCGTCTTCAACCACCAATTAGAGATGAGAAATTATTGAAAGCGATATACCAGTGAAGTGTCTCCTCAATGTGATTCTTAGATTCCCTGTTGCATACTCCATGGTGCACGTGGTGGACAAAGTTTTTCATAGTTGAATCAAGAGAGACAAACCATGACGTGAAAGCTATTGACACAATTGGAATCTAGACGAGGTCAACTCAGTCTACAAGCCACAGCTTCACAAAAAGACCAGCAATGGCTTCCGCATGATTCATTCAAATTTGTAGTAATGTATACACAGTAAATAGAAGTAGCATGTATATTTTAGCTACAACCAATCACACTGCTTAGTATGTCTTAAACTAAGCAAGAATTCGGATATATAATTCGTACACGATATGATATGGTAAGTCAATATAACTAACAATTCTTAGATCACGCATAAACATGTGTATATATGCGTGTATGATATTTTTCATAAGTTCAATATAAAATTCATCATAATTTTAGTATTATTAAGAAAAATAGAAATATGACATTAAAAATAAAATGAAATACAAAAATATTTTATTTTGAATCATAAATTGTCCCAATTTCATTTTCTACAGCATCACCACTATCAACTTCTTCATTATCATTAAAAATATCATTCTCTAACTCTAGCTCGTCAAATGACAGACCTCAAGCAGCCCACAACTTCAAGAGCATCAATTAAGTTTTCGATAATGACCCACATTTGAATTCTCCTTTTGAATAAAGATTTAATTTTCTTGATAAAAAATATATATTACTTGAATGAAAACCAAATCTTCTACTCATAGAGTATATCAAACATTAGGTGCTCCTTTTAAATTAACAAAGATTATCTATTTTCAATAAATTATTGTTAATAACAATAGTTATCTACTAAGTAAAAAGATTGTCATCTACTGTCAATAATAACATATTGAGTTTTAAAAGAGCTTAAAATCAATAAAATCTTCTTCATCATGTCCTAAGGTGTGCGATACGTATCGAAAATTAGAAAGTATAAAATACCCAAAAAAAAAACATGTATCGGGTACATATCGATGAGTATCCAAGCATTTCTAAGCTTGGATCCACAATAAGTTTACATGTGCTTCTTAGGTCTTACAATTCTTTCACCATCTTCCACTAATAAAAAAAGCTACAATTGGAAGCAATGCAAAGAAGCCTCGAGTTTACTAGTATAATCAAATTCTAAGTCAAATACAAGCTCAAGTTCTAAAAAATTCAGATCTTCCTTCCCCACCCCCCGCCCCCACCCTTAGGTGTAAACTCGAAGAGGGTTGAAATGAAACCTAAAGGCTATCTACAAAATCGACTAAAAGATTCAATGTGAGTTCCCAAGGCCCTAAAGAACCCATTTCATTGTTAATTTCCTATTATAAAATATCCTAACATTTTTAGAACGAATCGTTCGTATTCCTTATTCAAAAGCACAACGATGAGTGTTTCCATTGTACCATCACTTACCTGTAGGAGTATCACTACCTCCATCTCTATGTCAATTAGCAAATAAAGAATCTCATTCCTGATAAATTTCAACACCACATCTTCCCAAAAGTTTTAGTAGCTAAGAAAAGGTATGCTAATAACCTTGTACTCTCAGAAAGCCAAGGGTTGGACATGCATTCTGTCCGCTAATTAAATTCGCACCTAGAAATGTTAGAATCAACCATAATATCTCAATAAAACTTGTTGGGTATTTTGATAATAAATAAACCTTCAACGGGCAATGATTTATCGATTATTTTCATAGGCTTCGGCCATTGGCATTAGCAAAAGCAATTAAAAAATCATAGAATTGGTTCCAAAACCTAGGTTTTGTTTAGTGCCCTTTCAGAATATGTATGAAAAGAAAGTGTGAAAGCAAATCATTTCTGTTTCCATTTCAATGAGAGAAGAAATTAGCGTTTCACAATAAACACCTACACCAAATATATGAACTTGCGGCTCTCTTTGTGTCTCCCCATCAAAAGAGATTCTCTTGTCTATCCTATTTGCTGATTGGTCCAAATATATTGAAATTGTCCCACTTCATTAGATAGATAAATTCAGAAAAAAATATTTAGCATTTAAGACTAGCCTATTCGGTTCAAGTTGTTGATATGCATGTAAGTGTTATGCCCTAAGTCCAATCAATTTTGGAGCATAAATACTTTTAATATATAAATTCTCGATGCATATTCATTGTAATATCTATTATTTAACTGAAATAATATTCTAATAAACTAAATAATAGAATCTGTAGATTCAAGCATTGGTGACTTGTTAATTACAAAGAGTTGTGATTATGAGATACAAATTACAAATGACTGAATCTTAAATCGTCGTGGTCGAAGTAATAACGAGTTATGAATATCGTTATTACGGATAGACCATCACGTGTGGCATTCTTACTTGTAAAGTAAGTAGCTGATCTCACAATCTAAAGTGTGGTGACACTTAAATGAACACGTTGATGTTTTGTTATAGAACAAAACATTTGAGACTCACTGGAAGATTTCACATGGATAACTATCTGAGTGTTAGTGGTTAATCTCTAACGTTCGGTAGTAGAATTGGTCATTTGACTTAAGGTCATCATAGTGCCTTATATGAGGATGGTCATACTTTGGTGGTGTTGGATGTTGCTCTGCCAAGGGTCGCTGTTACAACATCGTTCGAGCATATCAAGAGTCATATGAAGGTTGTGAATGATCGATAGAGGATTCGTCACTCTTAGATAGTAAAATATTATGATCTACATTTTATCCAGTTAAGTTGATAATAAAATCATTGACCAAGGTGAACTCATAAGTCGAAAAAGAGTTTTCGACTTACATAAACTTAAAAGTGGGATAAAAGAAATGATCGATAAATAAGATTGACACATATCCATATCTCGTAATTGATCAAATCATATGATGAAAGGATTATAGTTTCACGGTAAACGAACAAGTTTTGTTTTGTCGCGTCGCGTGATATTTCCCGTCACATGTATTGCCTGACACATTGTTAGATGTCAATCTGGGACGACGAATGTAAATTAATGATAAATTAAAAAGTGGTGTTTTAATTTATCGACTTTGATTAGATCAAAATAATAATTCACGTCGTTAGGTATCGTGATTGGGAACCTAATGGGTCACACACAAAAGAGAACTATAAAAATGAGATTTACCAATTAATTAATTGACTAGTGTTGGATAATTAATTAATTGGGTTTCTTATTAATATGCCCAAATTAATTAATTGGATTAATTAATTTATGGACCAAATTTAACTAATTTGATTAATTAAATATTGTAACGGGTTAAGTTTAATAGATGTGTCAAACTTGCGTGGACTTATATTAATAGGCTGCTAGGAATTGAAAATAGTAAGGAAAATAATTCATTATTCTTGCTAGCACAAGAAAAGAAAACCCTAGCCGTCATTCTTGTTCTCTGTGTGGATCACCATTGGAGGCTGGACAATTGGACAGCTTGAATTGCAGATCATGATCGTCGGATTCAAGAAAAAGTAAAGGAGTTTGTGAAATTCATCAAATGTATTAATTCTATCACAGTTTCTATCTAAACACAATGTAGATCCTTGATGGGAATGGAATATTGTTTTAATTTCAGCTGCGCATGATTGATTCGGTTCCCAACAGTGTTATCAGAGCCTACTTTGTGTTTGTTAGAAATTTTTTTGCATGATTGAACAATCAAAAGTTGATTATTATTTTTTTTTTCTTGAATCTTGCAATTTAAAAAATTATTTTCATCTTCAAAAATTGGTTTTGAAAAATAAAATTATTTTTTAAGTCGAAAAAAAATTTGCTATAGCAGCAAGGATCGCCGCCGAGCAGACACTGTTGCAAAGGACGACAACGCACTTGTGAAGCGCGATGCATCGTCCCTTACAGCAGCTGCAGACGCAGCGACGCCTGCAACCGCTACATTAGTGGCAGCACTGCCGCTGCTGCAATAGCAGCGGTAGAGCTACCGTTTTCAAAGCAGCGCGTCGAGCTGCTGTGAGTAGCAACGCTTGAAAGCGTTGCTGCAGCCTGCTCCGGCGACGACCGTGGAAGGTGGATGAGGTACCGGTTATTGCCGGCGCCACCAATGGGGAAAGAGGCATTTTTGGGTTAGGGTTTTCAGTTGGTGGAATCGGGGGCTTGTGTTGCAATTTATGAAATTGCAAGCCCCCGCGTGAAATTATTAAAAGGGTTAAGTTTGCAAATCTTTAAAAGGGGGCTTGTCATGCAATTTATATAATTAAATGGCGTGTTAATAATTTTAAACAAGGGGTCTTATTGCAAATTTCAAAAATGGTTTTGAATTTGAATATTAAAATTGTTTTAAATTAGATTTTAAAATTGTTTGATTTTAAAATTTCAATTTGAACCGTTTAAAGTTATATTTAAAATTAACGGCTTTTATATTTTGGTTAAAATTGAATTTTAACTTAAATAAACTTTGACCCATATTGAATTTTATTTTATTTAGGAGTTTTATCCTAAATTAAAATGGTAATTCAATTTAAATTAGAGTTTGACTCTATTTTAGTGTTTAATTAAAATTTGATTTTAATTAAATTATACACCTTAATATATTCTTAAAATTGGAGTTGGACTCCAATTTAACATTTAATTGAAATTTGATTTTAATTAAATTATCCCATCATAAAATTTTAATGAATTAGAGTTGGACTCTAATTTGATATTTAATTAAAATTTGATTTTAATTAAATTATTTCACCCTAATAACTTGGAATCAGAGTTGGACTCTAATTTTTGTATTCTAATTAAAATTTGATTCTAATTAAATTCTACCGCCTTTAGTTTTAAAATTAGAGTTAGACTCTAATTTTATAATTAATTAGAATTTGATTTTAATTAAATTGTCTTGCACTAAAACTTTGAAATTAGAGTTGGAATCTAATTTGATATTTAATTAAACTTTGATTTTAATTAAATAAATCCCCCTTATAATTGTGGAATTAGAGTTAGACTCTAATTTAGTATTTAATTAAAATTTAATTTTAATTAAATAAACCCGCTNCAATACAATTATAATTAGAGTTGGACTCTAATTTCATATTTAATTAAAATTTGATTTTAATTAAATTGTCCCGCCCTAAAATTTGAAAGAATTAGAGTTAGACTCTAATTTAGTATTTAATTAAAATTTAATTTTAATTAAATAAACCCGCTGATTAAATTAATTGATTAATTTGATTAATTTATTATTTAATTGTTCAGATCTATTTGTCTAAATTAGTTTAGACAACTTTAATTGCTGGAAACTTGAAACACATTTACATATAATATTAGATATTATGTAGGAACTGTTATATGATGAATGTCTTATTAGTGGATGATTATGGACTCGACCATATCGATGTGTTGAATGGTTAGTTTTATTCTTGTTGTTTTATGGGCCTGCGAGCTCTTATTTATTGTGGTCCTGCAAGTTCGTTGTAATTTTTGTGGGCCCGCGTGTCCAATTATTTAGGCCTGCGTGCCAACTGGTATAGGATACAGGTTGCAGCTGAACTAATTGATGATACAAAAAGAGGAGGAGGCCATAGAGATGGAACATTGTATGAATCAATGCAATACCCCCTAGGAACTGATCAACTAGTCTTATGGCTCGGGAAGACTAGATGGTAAAGTTCATAATCGTCCACACTATTATATGTATGTTTATTTGCATATTAGATGTATAATAAAATATATATAATTATTACGATGAGACATTTGCATACAAAACTCCTCGTTAAAAATATTGAGTCATATTTATATTCTCCTTCCATCATTATAGTGAAAACGAGAGTCCTAAATCGATCTCAACTTGTTGAGTACACTCAAGGCTGGTCTATTATTAATATGTTTGACACTATGAGATATTTGATATTTCTGAATGATG
>CAIGRP010007616.1:0-28465 GCA_903798385.1 Fraxinus cuspidata
CACTTGAATTTGCTGAAGTAGACCCCATGAAACCCAAATTTGTTGCTAAATTTGATGGATTGAATGAATGTTCAGAAGCATTCCACCGAGGAGCACTAGCATGAATAACTTGTGCTACATTAGTTGCATTGTTGCAGGGCAGAGACAACGTTGTCCTGGCACCGATCTCAGAGGAGATGCTTGCTGGATGCTGGTCAAATTCAGAATCTCTGGTTTGTAGCTTGTTTGGTAGGTTGGAATTAAGTTGGTGATTCTGTTGCATCACTCTGTGATGGTTGGAAGCAGCCTGATGTCCAGAAGTTATGTCAGGACCAGGAGAAACTGCTTGAACATGACTACTATCAGAATGAGTAGTTATCTGATGTTTGTGTTTCGAAGATGAGGGTGCTTGGCTAGAATATATCTTTTGCTGGGGCAGGGATTGATTAGATGATTGCGAAGGTGTCAATTTCCTTGCTGATTGCCCAGCATTTACTGCTGACCCTGAATTTAAACTCTGACCTTGCATTAAATGCGTGGCCTCTCCTTTCTCCACAGACTGGTTCCCTAGATTTTTCGAAAGACCATTTGATAAGGAAGGATCAATCTGGATGTTCTGATGCATCAAGTTCCCCCTCCCTACCCCCTTTACATGTTTAGTCTGCTGCTGCGACTGTGACTGCTGTTGCTGCTGAGGATGTTGCCTATTGGCTTGTGAAAACTGCTGTTGCTGCTGCCGTGGTCGTTGCTTACCCATCTGATTGGTTAACCCACTGCCACCAGTCTGAGCATTCCGCACCATCCCTGGAGATGGAAGCTGGTGTTTCTGCTGGTGCTGTAGCATTGAATTCAATGAGGAAGCTGAAGTCGAAGGAGCGAGTGATACAGGAGAACTTGTTTGGGTTTGAACTTGCGCACTATTTCGCATAGGCGATGATATAGGAAGTTGGGGTTGCGGTTTTCCATGTGACATCAAAGTATTGGATGCAGCGAATTGTCGTTGCTGTTGCTCCTGTAAAAATTGATGTTGCAGGTGCCTTTCTTTAGCTAAGCGAATTGCAAAGGCCTGCTGCTGGGGACTGGGAGCATGATTGGCTCCCTGAACAAGTGGATGATGAGGGCTAAGAACTTGGGACTTTTGCGGAGACATTGGATGTGACTGCTGATGCTGGAGGGGGTATGATGTAACAGGAGGTGTGGCTGTTTTAGGAAAAGAGGAAGTTAACCCACCAAACGGGGAGAGTCCTTGGCTGTTTCCTGGTGATACTTGCATCTGAACATCAGGCACCATTATCTGTCTCTGAGAATCCTGACTATTGCCAGGCTACAAAAGGAGAAAACCATACATTATTAACATAAAGTGGAAACAGTTAGATTTGATGTACGTAGCCAAGAAAACAGTGCTTGAAGCCATGTCACTTTAAAACAGATAAAGGTACCACTCTGGAAAAGTTCCAAGGTAGAACATTTGTAACAACCATGCATTTTACTATAATGAAGAGAGTACAATATATTTGAAGGTACAATCTTCTAAATTGATACGAAAATTTATATTAATTAGAAAGGACTTTTACTCCACATACCATACAATTAAACCCACAAATCTCTGATAGCAATAACAAAATCCTGCAATTCATCCATGCTAACGCTGACCAAGATGACATTAAATTCTCTACATGAGGATTGCTTCACGATTCGAGGGCACTGATTATACATTCCCTTTGACAAAATTTCATGACAACAAAAACTCGACATGTCAGCTTGGCAAATAAAATGAAAAGTAATTAGGAGTGGGCACCATCCAGTTCATCTAGCCAGTCAAAATTCGGTTTCTTTTAACCCATCCAGTTCCATATAAATCAAACTGGACAGGTTCTGTTCAGCCTTTCGGAATTTGAGGTTTTACTATGGGTCAAATTAGGGCGGGGGTGTGTGTGTGTGTGTGAATGTGCGTGCTTGCATTTTATTTATATTTACCTACCAATAATAATGTTATATTAATTCAAGAAGCTAGAAAAATATTCTGATTCTCAGTTCCTTGCGCAATTTTTCACCCTATCATGATATCAATGAACCCGCTTATTGCAATTGTTTAGGATACCCTTTTTTAGCTACTAAGGTCTATTTCTTAGTTCAAGATCCCTCTTACCAACTGTAATCAAAGAATTAGTAGATCTGTTCCGACCAAAATAGGAATGGGCCATGAATTACAGCGATCACCTTGTGGCCACATGACCTCCAATATAACACTGAGTACCAATTTAGCTGATATTGAGGGATGCTACCTCCATGTTTTCCAGATATTAAATTACAGAAAAGAGGAATGAGATCAGCACGTCAGTTACAGAACAATATACTCCATTTAAGAATCTTTATTTCATAAGCAAACTCAGCCACAAGATCAGGAGCAAGAGGATCAAAATAAAAAATTCGGAGAAGTGTTATAGAGTCCTTGTAGTTCAAGTAAGCGTACTAATATATACATGGTTGTAGTTATCTTGTATGTATATATGTCAAAATGGATAATTGGCTATCATGCAGCCCGCGGAGAAGTTCCCATTTTACAAGACATGCCCAGTCTTAAATTGTCCTGCCTTTCAACTCTGACCAGGACAGTGAGCGATCTTGCTCTCTTTTTATAGGGTGGTGTTAGAGGGTGGGTGTTGAGGTGGGAGAATCATTTTCTTCTTCTACTCCTATATTCTACAGCACCAATGAGCTACGGCTATCTCTAACCCATCTCTCCCCCTCTGGCAGTTCATCTTCACCCATCCGTACCAACCTGGCTCCGCACCATCATCCTCCACTGTTTTCAGCGTCAGAAGGAATGCTTGGCAAAACAACGTACAGTAGTAGTATCAAGGAAAACTAGATAAACAAAGAATTCTAGAGTATAATTTCTACCAGCAAATACAATTTCATAGTTTCATGATATAAAAGAAAGTTTAATGACAAAAGAGGAAAGATTGAAAAGAATAGAGAAAAGACTCAAAAATTATGTACCTGCATCACGTGCAAAGAATCACGAGGTCTCAGCATCGAGTTTCCTTGACCAGAACTTACTCCAGAATGCATAATCACAGCACTTGGCATTGACACCATACCAGGTGAGACCATACTCCCAGAATTCACCATAGATGACGTTGCAATTCCTTGGAAACCAGGCCTAGTCATCGGCATGGTTCTAGTAATGCCACCCACCATGCCAATCCCATTACCACCCGGAAGCATACGAACACCTCGATCAGTTCCTGACAGAGTTCCAGGAGTAGACATAGTGGGTTGCTGAATATTTCTACCAGACATCATTTGATTATACTGTTGCAATCTCTGCTGTTCATCAATTGATAAAGATGCAGACCTAGGAACCCCATATCTACCATCCCTACAAATGAGAAACCAAATACACGTAGCCGATATCAAAACAACAAAACAGGGTTAACAAGATTATTTTAAGTCTTTAGTGACCCGTTACCTGACAGAAGCACTGGGTGGAACAGGCGATGAAAAATTATTGCCAATAACGAGATTGGATGATCCTTGAACTGCACAAGTGGCACCAGATGCAGGAAGCATTTGTGCCATGGTACCCTGATTTGGAATAGCCAATCCACTAGAGTGCGCCCCTTGATACCCCAGGGAAATCATATCAGAACTAGACGTGGTTGTATCACACAGATCAAGGGGTCTTCATTGAAACAAGGTAGTTG
This sequence comes from Fraxinus cuspidata, assembly GCA_903798385.1. NCBI lineage: Eukaryota > Viridiplantae > Streptophyta > Magnoliopsida > Lamiales > Oleaceae > Fraxinus > Fraxinus cuspidata. Next base: position 3,690 of record CAIGRP010007616.1, read on the forward strand.
AGTTTGAAGCAGATGATCAAACAAGGGGAAATAAGGGAAGCAATTAGTATGCATCTAAGCATAAAAGAATTGAAGTCAAATGCATATCACAAAATCAATGAAGCGTCTTACGTTAGAATAGTTCCTCCATTGAGATTATTCGGACATACTTTGGAAAGAGCAACCATGTGTGAGCAGTCAGGAATTTTTATGGAATCCTGGTTATCATTCTAAAAAAAATATGTATGTTAATAAATACCAGTGAAAATAGTTTTAAGTTTAGTTTGATAAATATCAAACTAATAATAAGATTCAATTTGAAATTGCACTAGTTTTCCAGATATCATTGCGACAAAATAGCACTCTCCTTGTCAGCCAACAATCCAAAGTTACCAATGGTTCCATCTTCCTGTTCTTTCACCAAGTGCTATTAAAAGATGTTATCAAGTACAAACACCCTCAAGCAATAGTTCCTGAGACTTGAGTCAACCGTGTCATGCAATTTGTTACAACAAATGAACCCTCCTCTGCCTCCCCCCTGCCCTTAACAGATACACACTGCCCTCCAATTTAAAACAACCTATTTTAACATGCACTTCGGTAACAGATTTTCACTATTTCACATTATCTTCCTTATTATTTAGTCAATTCAACGAAATTCCAAACCCACTTACAGGGAATACTCAAGTCGTTACCAAACAATTCCAAGAACAATAATACACACGTACAAATAAATAAATAAATAAATTCCAGAAAACCATTACGGTATTATCTCTGATCTTTAGCCATATAGCATAGTTCACTGGTTTTGTTGACAAATAAAAGCTAAAATGATTTGTTCTTCTAGAGGAGGCACATTACTAAAATAATACCCAGTCCAGAGGCCAAAAGCATATCACCATTATTATAACCTATATAAAGTCACTTTCACATACAATATAATGCATTGGAACCAATCACAATCCACCTCCCAGCTTTGCAAATTTCCGTCTAAATTAATGGTTGAGAATGAACCAAAATCATGCATACAAAGAGAACAAAACCATTCTTAAATGGACAAGGATCAAAAGTGCTCAAGCCATTTCTAGACTTGTGTACTCGTAACTAAAGTACATAGGTTTTGATGAAAATACCTGTGTCTTCCTATAATTTTGTTTCTGCCCAATCATGATAATTTTCTCAAAGTGAGATTTTAGGGTATCTTCTTCCACTGGCCCCTGCAAACGCTGAAACAATTGTCTGGCACTTCCCTGTGTTACATACACCAGTAAAAGTCAATAAAAACAGTTAATCACCACTAAAATAACAAGATTTCTGTCCAGGCAGGTAGTATAAAATTAATAAATTATTGGACAAAGTACCTGGGTAAAATTAAATCAAATCAGAGAAAGGAAAAGAAACAGAAGGGCATTTTACCTTTGGAATGCCAGGTAATGTAGAGGGATATGGCTGTGAAGACCCAGAATCTTCGGCACTGTCTGCCCCATCACCAGAAGTCCTATCCATCAAAATCTTATGGTGTTCCTTGCATTCATTAGGTTTGCGGAATATGCACTACATACATTAAAAAATAATAATAATAAATAACATGATAAACATCCTAAAACTAAATTCCAAGGAATGAAAAACTTCCTCAAAGACGAATCAAAATTATGAATAATTCAATCAATAGAGATTATGTAACACAAGTTTAGTACAATCTTACCTTAAATTGCAAAGTACTGTTGAGAGCGTCACTTACAAGCTCCCAATTTGGACCCATATCATGTACCAGGACAATAAGTGCCTAAAAAGTTATACCAGTTTATTCACAGGTCCATGACTCTACCCGCATTGGGTAAATGTATGAGATTAAGAATATTAAATATGTGTGTGTGCACGTGTAAGGGGGTATACGGGTAAATGTGTGAGCCAACCTGGTCCTCTAACAGTGACCATGGACTTCCTGAATCCATGTGGCCAGCAGACATCTACAAGGAATTCAAAACATTCAAATATGGAGATACTAATCAAAGAAGGTTCAAAAGCACAATTAGGACTGTGTCAGCATAACAACACCTTCAACGCTTTTGCCTTCCTACTCCGATCGCGGCCACCAAGCATTTTAATGAACTTATTTGGATTGGGCATATTGCTCATTTGGGAGGCTACTGGTGACGGAACAGACCCACCAGTTGGCGTTATATTGTCAAAAGAATTATCAAGCAACTGCCGCATAATCTTCGGCTTCTTCATTATATGTTGACCAAATAAACCTTCACAGGAGATACATAAGTACGTAAGGCAGCAAGAATGTATACATCAGTAATAAGTACCACTTCTGGCTTGAGGAATGACGAAGCTTTACCATTGCTGCCATTAGATTCAAGTTGATAACTCTCCGATCTCTTTCTTAAATGTTCCCTCTAAAAATGAAAAACAGGCTTCAGAATTTAACACCAATCTCTAAATGCTTACATGAAATATGCAAATCTAAGTAGTTAAATCAATAGAGTAAACCTTAACCAACTTAATTAGAATACTGAAATGAAAGAAATAAATTTTAGCAGACATTTGAGTTTGTATAAACAGAAGGCAATCCATAGCGAATGAAATCATAATATATTTTTCAGTTTGCCAATATTAAGATGACCCTAAACCCCTAAACAGTAAACCCTTGTCAAACAGGGGTTAAATTCATTTTTGGAGATTTTAATTGAGATTACTGCATAACAAGACATTTGCAAGGCATAGCCAAAAATATGATGTATTTCACGATTCATAAAATTATGCCAGGCCTTTGGAGCTATCGCGGTTTACATTGTATCTTCAGTTAATGCAGAATAAAGCATTAATATAATGTAAATCACATTGTGTGCACTTCCTTACATTTTTTTTTATCAGTGAATGTTGGTTTCATACTTGTAATCATAGTAGCTAAACCGAATTTGGAATGCTTAATCATACTGGTGCTTAAAGAAGCTACATGTATATCAATCAATTGAACGGAATAAGGAAAACTGAGTTCAACTCCATGACAAGCATACATTAGTTGTTTAAACTATATTGAGAAAAATACCATAAGGGAGTTAATAGGAATAGTCTGTTGAGCATAAGGTTACCTAAAATCCTTTTTTTTTTTAGATAGAAGACTTTTAAATTATAATTTAAGGTTACCTAAAATCTTATTTTCTCTTGGAATCTTTGATCCGCTTGTTTTTGTACATTCACAATGGATTTGAATATTTTTTTTTTATTTTTGGCAAACTAAACAGATAGCAGTCACTGTGCACTTTGAATATTTCTAGACAGAAAATTAGAGGGCAGATAAAAAAGATTCCTCGTTCCTTCTCTATGGCACACATTAATATTCCTCATGCACGATCTCAGTTTTTAAACAAGGAAATTTGTGCACACTAAACCAGATCTTCATTCTCTGATAAATAGAACTAATTAAGCCAGCACCAAAACACGGATGCATGTGCATCCTGTGTACAGAATATCAAATAAGCTCAAATAAACATACAGAGAATGTAATAATAACACTAGAAAATATTAATCAGAACATAGCTTAAATCAACCTGATCGTTATGGAAGTTGGAATCCATCTGCCATCTCTGTTCAAATGCAGTATTCTGGCAAGAAAAAAAAAATCAAAAAGGTCAATAATGATGATATCATACATTTAAAAGTAAATGCATCAAGATGGATACCAGATGCTTTGCTTTCTTTTTCTTCTTAGGTCTTGTCGATACATCTGCACAGTCAAATGGTAATTGCTTTTCTAATTCACCCAGTGACTCAACTTCCAAACTATTTGGAACAAGAGATCCACCATGCAAAGTATTCCGATCATCCTGAAATGAATTGGTATCGCCACTTGAAGCATCTGTCTTGTTTGGCAACTGAATGCATCCAGATGTCCCGGCACTAAAGGGGCTGAAAACTCTCCTGGAAGCAGTCCGCACACGCTTTGTTGGAAATGACACATTAAGACTGCTACTTGGCCGTTTTCCAGCCAAAGCAGATTGTTGCATCACTGCTTTATTCTCCATACAGTGCATGAGAGATGGGTCGGGATCCGCTTCATATGATCTTGAAACATATGCATTTGTCAAGTGTTTTCGCTTTGTTGGGACAAATCTTGAAGACTTGCTATCTTCGAAGGCAACTGTCATGTCATATTTGAATGTTTCTCCTTCATCTTCTTCATATGCATTAGCTTGAGATTCAAAGTCTGCAGTAGTAATACTGTCAAGACAACATTTGTTAGAAAGCAAGGTAGAAAGAAACATAGTTATGGCAACACACCTGCTACAGCATCACATGCAGATGTTTCCACCTCCTCTTGCATGCTACTGCCAGTTTTCTGAGGAACAATAGCATAAGTAAATCAACATCAGCCACCAAAAAGTAACAAATAAAATACTTTAGTTTTGGCTGCAATGATAGCTGCTAACTGGTAGTTGACACTTCACAAAAAGAACAGACTACTGAATATAATTTTAAGTTACTTCACACTTTTGTTGTTCTTGGCTCTAATGGGTATGGTTTCATCTTATTTCTGCAGTAGTATAGCAATTACATCGATGGGATAAAACTCTATACGCAAATACAGAAGGATGAGAACCCTGGTCCAACAGCACACAAAACTTCAACACCACCATTTTGTAGATTGTAGTGAAATGGAGGTTTGCCAGAGACCAACTATTATCTTATCGAAGTGGTTTAGAATAGAGATTAAGAATCCATATCCACTTTCCCAGAATTTTCTCCTCTCACTCAACAGAACTCCGTCTCTGAAGCTGAGAAGTTTGCTTAGCAGTTTGATGTAGAACAGCTGTTAGCACTGTGCACCATAAAAGAACCCTATCTTATAGCCAAAGGACAAATTCATCTTCCTTGAAGTGAAGGTTTCCTTTTTTGGGCCAGAAAATATAAGTCATCCTGGGATAACTATTCACCAGCCAAGTTTGCTCAAAATTTTTGTAGAGCCTAGTGTTTTGCCCAATAAAAATAATCTCACGCCAAGTTTGGCTTGAAATTTTCAAAAATTCTCCACATCAGACATCTCTGATCTCTGAGAAGGTCATAACCAGTGAAGCATGAACACTTATCGGTCAAGCTGGTATACGCATCCAACATGCTAAGTGGCATGTACTGTTTTTTAATATATTTTGGAATTTCCAACACGAGGGGATAACCTATAAGTAGGTTAGTCTTAAAAATTGACGTCTAACTGTCCTATGACCTAGCATACGCCTAAATAGAGAAACTAAACAAGAAAACTGAAATCGTTTTTAGGAATTAAACAAATAATCCATATTACCGAGAGCAATTAATATCACGAAATAAGCCAATAAAAGAAAGAATAACACGTGATTTAAGGCACTCTCAATGCAAGAGCTACTGCACCTAATGCCAAGGAAAAACTGTACATATATTAGGCTTCAACGCATTCAATAATAGTTCATGCTCCTTCAGGAAAAAAGGATTATGCTTCATTACTTGTGAACTTAATCTCTTTAACTCTTTTTAACAAATGTTATAAGCTTATCCATCTGCAAAACCATGTAGCTTTTTTCATTGGATATTCAACTGCTCTCTAATGTTATAGAAGTGTACCTTTACCATCAAGACCAACAAATGAATCGCGCAGGTTAAAATTTTGTACAAAGATTGTCTGATAAGGTAAAGAGTCATCTACATCTATCCCACTATGTAATGAGGCAATCAAAAATTGATATAAACCAGCAAATAGCATTGCTAGTTTGGACAAGCACTGTTTTATCATGCCCACATTGATAACCACCTATGATAATGACATATTTAGATAGCATTATCTATTTCATGCAATTCTAAGCTCGAATTGTCATCAAACACTCAACCAGAAAGAAAGATATAAACATTTCTCGAGGCCATGTACAACTTCCTATAGAATGGACCTCCATCATAAAGAAAATTTTATACTCTCTATCACCTTAATAATGATAATGAATGCTCAAGTAAGTAAACCATGCTCACTTAGCCTACTCTATTTAAAACCCTCAACAACAATAATAATAAAGATGGTAATGGTGATAACAATATTAATGAGCAAAAAAACAGTAATTATGACAGTCGTATCTCTTAAATGAGCACAAGATGAGCAATGCAATTACCTCACATTGAATCACATGAGACTCAATTGATCTTCTGTAGGTTTCTAAAGCCCCAGGGGCAACTGTATAGAAGAGATTCTCCTGAAAATTAATAATTTGAAGAAAAACAGGTAAGCAAACCAAGCACAAATAATAGTTCCAACAACATAACATCACAAAGAGGTGAATTCTTATATTACGTAGAATTGTGTAATCATACTAAGGACTCATAAGGAACATGATTGGATAACTAACAGCAGCGGAGGAAGAGACTGCAGAATTTGAGTACATGAGCAATAATATATGTAAAGATGTATAAGGTTGATTCATACTTCTATCAAATGATCCTTCCATGACATGTCCAGGAATCCCATATCGGATATTCTATCTGGAGTCACTGGCACCTCAGCTTCACCACAAAGGACATCTGAGTTGTTATATTTCAGAAATCTCACTGCATATGAGTGAATGCCAAGTTCAACATCCTTTTCAGGACATTGCTGCTCCAGCTCTTTACTTGTGTCCTGCCACACCACCAAAATGTCAAATATTATTAACTATAACTCCGAACCCCCCCACCCCACCCTTCTCCCTCATTAAAGATGCACATATAGATCAATAATGGTGTTGAGGACTTTATTCAATTTAACCTACAAACAGTCTAATACAAAGATAAATAACCTCATTCGCAATATAGGAGAACACCACCACAAAATTTCGCAGGCGAATCTAGACAAAAATGAAAGGCGTATGAATACAAGCAAAAAATTTGATGAGGAACAAGTCAATGAACTCACACATTCCCAAATTGCATTTGGTGAGAAACAAGAGCACCATCAAATTCAAACTCATGTACTGAAGTTTCTTTTAGAATGATGCTTTAAAGAAATATAAACATCTGAGGTTGGTCCTTTTACACGTACATTTTTATTGCCCCATTGCCTAGCACAAGGAGCAAAACATAAAATTCAGAATCCATCCTGATTATGAGGATAATTCTTATCAGATATGGGTAATAAAAAGCAGAGGAACTTTCTGGTTAATTTTATGGAGGTTGTAAAACAGGGAGTGGTAAGATATCATCCAACGGCAAACACGTATGACATACTATCGAGTGCATTACATGCATAGAGTTACATAAATATATAAATTATTCCATCAAATCATGTTTGTTTCCTTGTATAATTCATTAACCAACAGATCCTTTCTGCGGGTCTTCAACTTATACTAAGCTGCCAACAATGTTAAAGGAGGAATACAATTGAGATATTTAAAGAAAATTATGACTTGAGTAGAATCTTATTTACTCTTAAACACAATGAGGAAGCGTGAAATAAAGCTTGAACCACAACCACAGCCCATAACTGAATGAGATACTCATGCACAATGATATATGAAAAATGCCATCTCACATCATTAAATTACATCAAAACAACCAACAAAAAGAACAAAGCAGTATCCAATTTTATACCTCTACTGAATGCCAGAACTCCATGACAGCTTTTGCCAAGGAATGAGCAACTTTCTTTACCTTCATACATAAACTTTCTTCTTGTTTCTTTAACTGAGAAGTAAAAGCAACTCGATGACTTATTTGAGCTGCAACAGTTAGCTTCCAAAGACGCTCCTATGTGGAAAGAAATGATTTTAAAACATGAAGGCTATAGAAACATGAAGCATCTTAAAGACAAAACCTGGAATTGAATTTGTTTATAGGAAAAGAGAATTTATAGCTTCTATTCTAAAAAAACATCTGTTACTTTGAAATTCTCCTGCAAAAGCTTCCAGAAAAAAGGAATGGTAGAAGGATTCAAGACAAAAACACAAGACTTGGATTTATTGATAAAATCAAACCTGTGCAAAATCATTCGCTAACCATGCCATTTCCTCAAGCACATAAGCCCATTGAGATTTCCGACACTTCTCTAATGGAATAGTAGCAGTTGATAACTCCAAAATCCTCTTCCGCTTTGCCTGTTCACTATATCACGTCATCTTTGGGGCTTCACATTACAGTCAATGACAATTTTCTTCATTCTCAACATAATTGGTGCATAAATTAGAGACAAATAAAAAGAAATAACCTCTATGATCCGTGCCTCTTCCAAGATTGAGTCTTCAGCAGCTTTGCTTGTCAATTTCAGTTCAGGAACAGAAGAAGTTTGTCCCTCCAGGGTAACAGTAGAAACCCTAGGCAAAACTGCACCCTCAGAAATTTCTGAATTTGAGGACTCAAGAGAAGCCTTATGCTTAACATTGCACAAATTTTTATTTTTGCATTCAGAAGAGTCATCCATAGAGACGTTAGGTTGCCTCTCTGATTCTGGTCCAGAGGGAACACCTGCTTCCATTCCTTCAATGATAACTTGATCTTTCGCCTCATTTTGCAAAGCAGATGCACATCCAATTAACTCTTCATCAGCTTTTAGCACAAGACCATTCTCTTGATGGCTTTGACAGCATTCCTCATTACCAAAAGTGCACAGGTCATCAGCCTCGGTTTCTTTATTGTGTTTAACCAATTCATCAACTTCTATAGATGGGGACCCATAAGGCACTGAGGTTTGATATCTGTTATTTCCATTCAATTTAATATCTTCAGCATTAGTATGCGTTTCACTATCATTATTTCTATCTATGATTTGGCTAGGATGGGTGCAAGATGACTCAGAATGCAAACCCTTTGTGCCACATGCTGCATTTCTATATTGAGTATCATTTTTTGCGCCATTCGCTGGACAGGAATTAGATTGATTCTCAACTTCCACAGCAGTCAAAGTTGTTTGGCATTCAATACTTGTTGGAATCGCCTCTTCCCTTGCCTCCAACGTGACAAGTTCATCAATAACCATTTCATTAGGAGCTTCGTCAGCACCAGATAATGATTGTTGACTAAGCTGACCATCCAGAAGAAATGTGGAAGTAGTAATATTTGGTGAACCACCTTTAATCAGGTCCTCACTTGATTCTACAGCCCTTGCACCATCCAACTCCATATCCTGCTGACCATCTGAGACAGAAGTCTTATAGATATGTGCACCTCCTTTAGGACTACTAGGCTTTGAATTGCATTTCAATGACATATCTATGTCCTCTTGGTTTTCTGCATGAGAGATTGGCCCTTTTACATCCCTGGGACCATGGTGCAAAGGTAAAGAGTCATGACCTCCGTGAGCCAGAAATACATCATTTGAACCTGACCTAGCTCCATTACGACTTGGTCTGGACCTGTACCGCCTCTTATATGCTTTTCTTGGGAGTCCAAAAGTAGCTGAATCCCCAAGTTCTTTCAGATTATGACTGCCATCTAATCGGAGTGAGTGCTCTGGTCGAGCAATGCTACTCCTATGAGGATGTAAGGAGTTCCGATCACCTTCAGAAAACTCATTTTCACCATCAAATAACGTGAGATTATCAGCGCTATTAGGTTCACAGGACAGAGGTGGCCCAGGTCTACCACTACTTTCCACAGAGTCTCCATGAGGTGATGCAGTAATTGCAAAACTACCTCTTGCTTCACTTCAATACCAAATTTATCATCAGATAAGCATCAACTCTTACATCTGGAACCATAAATGAAATAAAACCTCAGAGAAAATACCTGGTAACGAACTGATCAGGATTGTGATCTGTCAATGAAGTTGACTGGACACTAACCGAAGCAGCGTTCCCAATCTTAAAATCCAAGGGATTTCCACCCTGCAATTAAAATGCAATTAAGCACTCAAAGATATTCAATGAAGATTCAGAAAAATAATCAAAGTACTGCTCCATACTTTTTCAAGAAATTCTAATTCTCTCCTCCTTTCCTCTCGAACATCATACTCCTGCCTGTTACCACAAATAATTTATCATTGCCATGAGAAGAATAAAAAATTGTAAACAAGCAAAAGTTTGAGGTGGGCATACAATAAGAGCAAAGCACCATGGCAACATTACCTAAGCTCAGCTTGAACCTTCTCAATTACTACGCATCGCGAAGAAGTTTTGTCACTAACACCAACTCTGCTTTCAACAACTCCTCCCATAGAATCAACCTCGGTATTTACTAAGAGAGCAGATGCGGAACTAAATCCATGCATTCCTACTTTATTAGCCGCAGGTGATCCACTCCATTAATTCAAGACTTAAAGCAAACTTCTAAGAAGCAAAGAACAGGAAGACTCAGTTATCAGAACATGCCAAAAATACATTTATTTGAACATTACAACTATGAGACCTAGACAAGGTGGAGAAAAGGTTACTTTAGAATCTTGAAGATATTTCAGTTAAGCAGATCAGAAAATCGAGATTCACATCTCAAATCTGCCCTAACTTGGCACAAATTCCTCGTGGAACCTTAATGGACTAATATTGAGATATAAATGTGGGTAAAACAAGAGAATTCAGAAAAATATTAGCCCTCAAGATGCAAATTATGCTTTCCAAACGTTTACTTTTGGGTTGCAGCAACAAAATCAAGTTCAAGTCTCTGCCTGGTGTAATTTCTCTAGCTTTTGGTTTGGGAACATTGTCAACAGATAGAAACTTTGCATGTGAACAATGAAAGTGAAAATATATTTAAATTAAGAACAGAATGGGATAAGAACTATGAAGTCGAAAGACCAGCAACTTTCAAAAAGCCGCTATATGCAAGTAGTACACTTGTCCAGTGTCCACTGGAGACATTAAATATCAAATTGCTCGATTCTATCATTTGCAAATTGCCAGTAATGAGCCTGAACTTCATACACGTCATGACAGCTGTAGTGCACATCCATCTTAGAGCAATAAATGAAGATAAACTTGAAACGAAATTGTTAAATTAAATATGTTAAATGTCGCGATGTAACTTAGTATGGTGATTGTTAGTCAACAAATGTAGTATGAACGTACCATATTGGTGTTACCTACTTGTGTAACTTTATAATAAAACTCTTTATTAATACATAACAATAAACTAAGCCTTATTTCTACTAATTCGAAGTAGGCTACACGTCTTTTTTGTTATCACTGGATCTACCAAGAGATCTAATCAAGTCAAATATTTTGCTAGCAAAACCAGACCAAGTTAATTTGGGTTTACAACTCTCTCCTAACCTATTTTCGACGATAGTGTCCCACTTTTAGATAAGAACTTCTTTAAATTTGTGCAAGGCATGTCTCAACCACCTAAATCATCGTTCACTTAATTTATCCTCAATTTTTGTCACCTTCACCTGTTAGCAGATATCCTCATTTCCTACTCTATTCATTCTAGTATGGATACACATCCTACTTACATCCTCCTTCATGTTACATTCATATGGACAACTTGTAGTGACTCAAAACATATCTCAAAAGGCATTGATACCGTAAAACTTTGAATGAATTGAGTACAAATATTTTCATCAAGGAAGGGAAACGCTTCCAATTTAGACTTACTTGATAAGCTTAATACTACAAGACATGGAATGAGGACATAACATGCATTCATCATATATGGAGAACTACTATAAAATTAGGTTGCATTAGGTCCTAACGATCATCATTGTCGACCATTAAAACTATCCAAAAAATGATTAAAAACTAAAAAACGTAAAACCAAATTCATCTCAACAGCACATTTCATTCAAAATAAAATTCTAGTATAATGTGTAGTATGAAACCAAACTACACATATGCAATTACACAATACATTAGATGATACCCACAAAATTGGCCCTTATATGTTCCTAGTGGGACTACAAACAAGGTAACTAAATATGTGCACGTACACACTCACTACACATACAAACTCAAAGGAGGAGTGAATATTCATGTATGTACAGCATCGATTCTAGCAACCAGCAGGTGTGAGAAGAGACGTTGAGAATTCTTTATTGGCTATTTGGCACATGAAAAATATATGCTAAATGTAAAAATGAATATGAAAAGAACAATATAGGCAAGTTGTGGGATGTGTGTGCATGGATCAACTGGCTTCAACTAAAATGATGAGTTAATCATCAGACACATATCATGGATCAACAGACTTCAACTAAAATGATCCAAAATTCGCTCAAAAATTGGAATTTGTCTAGGCAAAAAAACAGTCAGATTCCAAAAATAGAATTCAAAACTTCAGCTCTTGTGCAGTTGCTTCAGTACAATCTCTTGTGACTACATTATAGCTTTCAAACTCCCATGACAGAACAACTAAAAGTTAAAAAAAGAAAGCAACTAGACTTGAAATACATAAAATTCAACTTAATTAACATACAGGATTATAGGACATTCTCGAAATAATCAAATGCTAACCATCTCAGAACAGCAATTCAGACAAAATGCACGAACAAAATCACATGACCAGCATTGCAGTATCCATTTCCCCAAAATTCAAATAAAATGTCTTGGATAAAATATAGGGTTTATGTGAAATTGAGCATAGCTCCATATTCTAGGGCTTCAAAGCTGGAAATGAGAAAATAACACCTGAATTGTGATCAGGAACGCGAGAAATACAACCCATGGATATGAGTGTGCGATTCTACATAATTTCCCGCAATTCTAGGGTTTTAACGTACCTCAATTCAAAGCACAAATGTTTTGCCCTAGAAATTGTACACTCATCCACGCATTCACCCTTTTCTCCAATTAGTACAATAGAGAGAGATAAATAGGTGTATAGGTGTTAATATATAATTATGTATGCATGTGTTTGTGCGTGTCTGTGTGTTTGAGAGAGAGTTTTATACAAATGTTCAGGTTCGTTCGTCTTCGTGCTCGTTGGTTTCCCAACTTTCTCTCTCTAAAGTGGATTTACAAATTTTTCTCTCTCCCATGCAGAGGATTACAAATTTGGGCCTAATTTTTATTTTTTATTTTATTTATTATTATTATTATTATTTAGTAATACTATTTAACCCCCATTATTTGTGATTTTAATGGTTTTAATGATATTTTTTTAAAAAAAATGTGTAGTTAAAAAAATTAAAATTATATGTAATATTATCTTATTAGAGTGTGTGGTTGATGGGAAAAGAGATAAAAATGAATTATAATTTTAATAGAATCAAGCAGGAACTTAGTCATGAGGTTAAACAACTTATTTAATTGTACTCATTATTTAATACGATGTTAATGTCACATAGACTATAATTATAACTTCAATGAAGCTAAATAACATATAGCTTAATATAAATACATAAATTTACACCTTATAAATGTAATTTATACGTTGTTAATCAAGCCATAAAACAATAAGGTGAATAAAGCCCAAAAATGGAAACCTAACCATCAAAAAAATCAACAATTGACAATCAAATTAGAGCTAATTGTCACATATCAAAACAACAAATCAACAGCCGTTCGTCTATATTTTTCAAAGGATTTTATGTATTTTATTCTCAAAATCTACAGATAATAAACAGAAATATCAAAATAATAATCTCTGAATTTTGATTCAAGTAATTCAGATTTTATTTGATTATTCAATAATAGATTGTTGATTTCATAATTATTTAGTAAAATGAATGCAATTGTCAGCTAATTTCAAACTTTTTGTATATATTTGAACTGCTTCCATGTTTTGTAAATATGAATTTGATATCCGTTTACATGGTGTTTTTGATGATGTAAATAATATGAATTCAAAGCTTGCTTCACGTCAAGAGTGATACGATGGAAGATTTCAGTTGTCTTTTATATGAGTCAATGCGATGTAATCTAAAAATGATGATCTGTCACTTTCTTTAAGAAAGTTGTACGCTATTTTCAACTTTAAGTTTCTCATAAAGAAAATGTCTTGAGTTCAAATTCAGAAAGATACAACGGAAATCTGTGAGAGGTAAGAAAATAGATTCCCTCTCTAAGTGTACAATACGTAATGAGTTAACAACTTAGGCACAAAAGTTTGAATAGTTATATGAGAATAATATAAAAGAATATAAAGTTGCAAAAACATGAATGAAACAAGAGAGTAACATCATTTATGTGGTCATTATGAAGAAGCCACGTAAGAAAAGAAAGTTGGAAAAATTATAAAACTCGAGTGTCATGATTTTTTATTTTGGATTGTCTTTCAACTTTTTTGTTACTATAGAATTGAATACATATTGGAGACTTATCGATGTTGTTTTTACTTTTGAAATGCTAGCAATGTGAAAAAGTGACATATCATATCACTTATATAGAAATTTAACTACAAAACATACAAAAGTTCAATACGTTTAATTGTTCTTAATAACCTTCTTCTTTTTGTGCCTCAACAATCACATGTATGGCAATAGTTGTTTTTCAAATTAATCTAGACCATATTTCATTTTTAGATGTATTTTTACATGATACTTATCTCATACGATGTTAATCACTTTTAAAACAAAAAGTAATATGTTAGGGAGAAAGTCAGATGATTTACAATAAAAATTCACGTAAAATTTAATGCTAATTGTAGACTAGTGATAAATAAGGATATTAATTTATTTTATTCATTTTGGGTCGTAACCATAAAACACATTAGTCATGGCCCAAAAAAAAAAAAAAAAAATTCAAAAATCAAGTGTTAATTATATAAAAGATATATATTCTAATGTTTCTAAAATTGTATTAAATATTATAGGTTTATTAAGTAATTCCGAATTTGAAGGTTAATTATCATCTTTAACAAATTTCAAAATGAAGCTTTCAGTCTTGAAATCATGTTACAATTCTCGCACGAAGTCGCAGTTCATGATTTAGACATATTTTAAATTACATTCAAAGTTACATTAAACCACAAAATGATGTTACACATTTATGAATGATTATCACGAAAACACGACCCCATAAATCACAATCATACAATGTATAATGCCATAGTCACATGATTTATTACATATGTTTCATGTCACAATCACACAACCACACAATATATTTACAATGTCCGCACGAAATGATAATTTTTTCTAAAGAAACATGTATCAGGTCACATTCTTATATTATATATGCATATTTGAAATTATAGATTGTCACACTTTTATAGTTGGGATTAACCGTCACACAATCTATAGGCTACAATCACACAAGGTACTATATCATGCTCACAAAATTTTCATACAAAACAATAAAAAAATATTGTGGTCGATGTCTTTGACCGGAACAATTATTTACAAACAGTTGTTTAATTTTGTTTTTCACCAATAGATATAGAAACGATGTAGAAATTGTGGTTAATCATTCTGAAAAATTCAAGAACAAAAAGGAATTAATTATTTTGAATAAATCACGTTATGAATTGTGGTCTTTTTTTTTTTTATCTATTATGGATAATTAAGTCGTGAGGGTTTAAGATTCTATTATCTATTTTAGAATTTGTAAGAACGTTGAGAGGAAGATAATTGATTGCTTTTTAAAAAAAAAAATTAATAAAGTGATAAGACGGGGAAAAATAATCATCAATTATCATTAATTAATAATTTGAGTCACGTTACTCTCTTATTTAAGTTCATATTTTTATAGTTTTAGAAAATATTATATTAATTTATGACCTATTTTAGATTGAACTCTGCAAGTTTGATATTTGAAATTGCATTCTTAAATATGAAATAGGTAATTATATTCACATTACGAGTGTGTTTGATTGCGAGTACAGAATTTGTATGGAAAGAAAATAAATTTTAAATAATTCAATTGTCTAAAACTTATTTGTATGAGAATTATTAATTAAATGTATTTGATTGATTTAGTTTTTAATTTAGAAAATATTATATTTGTCCATTTTTTATCACTTGATAGATGAGAGAGATGAGATAGACAAAAACATGGTGAGTTACCTGAAAAATAAAAACCACCCCTCTCTAAATAAAATGTTTTTCTTGTATTTTTAGAAAAATATGATCACGTGACCAAAAGTTGAAAAATATTTTTTCATGAAAAAAATTGTCAATCAAACACTCCAAAAATAGGATTTTGGGCGGAAAATGATGTTTTTATGGAAAATAAAATCAATCAAACACACTCTACAATTTTTATTTTTTGCAGCACATTTTAATCGTACTTAAAATTATTAATCTTTGCTCATTATAATATTTATGTCTTTAACAAATTTTCATATCCTTCTTATCCTCAAAATTTCAATTAGTTAACATATTTTGTATTTGATAACAGTTTTTGTCCAAAAATTCATTGAAATAGTGTAAAATAACTTATTTTTGCATCATATTTTTTAAAAAATAAACAAAAAAAAAGTGCAGAAAAAAAAAATTTCTTCCCTCATTTAAAAGTATGACAACAAAATATTTCGATATAAATCATCATCAACGGTGAGATGTACTAATTAATGGAAAATTAAATATAAGAATTCGAAGAAAAAAATTAAGAAAATAATTATTACAATAAGCAAAGATTGATAAGTAATTAAAATGTGGTATATCAAATAAAAATTGTTGTGGCAATAAAATCACCCATATGATATTTATAATTTTTTCCCCATAAAAGAAGTGTAGGAGGACCTCTAATGCTTTCTATGAATTTGTATATATGTTATATGCAAGTTGAAAGGCTTTTTATCTACGTGATATTGATATCTATTCGCACTCAAGTACAAAATTGATTTTAAATGGGTCGTGTCTTGAACTCAATAATGCTCTCCATGTATCTTGTATATTTTTAAAATAAAAACAAATTCACATCTAAATAGGAATAGAAAATTTATTTTGCTAATTCAATCGGTTTAAACAGAACTTTTAAATATATATGAAATTCTAGATATTGTTTATTGTTCTATCTGTCTAGTTAGCTGGACAAAATCCATATAAATTGTGTCATGAGTTGTTATTAGGGACAGCCACGTGGCAGTTAAAACTAAAGCCGTGAGACCATATCCAATATGCCTTGACTCCTTCTATATACCTATTATTAGCCGAAGCTCATTGTCGATGTCCATTCCATTCTGATGCGCCTCATGGATCCGAGGCTCTCCTCTCCTGACAACCCACGTGCAAAGATTGTACTTATGATGAAGATCTTTTCCAAATGATTGATGTGACATTTGAAAAAAGTGTATTTATGTCATGTCTTGTCAATGTAATAAGATTAAATGCTTTGAAGAGCTAAAAATGTCAACTAGATGGCTGAGACTTGA
This sequence comes from Fraxinus cuspidata, assembly GCA_903798385.1. Taxonomy (NCBI): domain Eukaryota; kingdom Viridiplantae; phylum Streptophyta; class Magnoliopsida; order Lamiales; family Oleaceae; genus Fraxinus; species Fraxinus cuspidata. The sequence goes on from CAIGRP010007616.1 coordinate 20,847, forward strand.
TGTCTTGGTCGAGGAGATGAGGCTACGTGTAATTTGATCTAAAGGTCACCATTCCATTTGGAACACTATAAATACCCCCACCATATAACAGTTAAAGGCTAATGTAATTTCAAACACTTGAAGCAATATATTTTACTCTCATTAACTCATAACAATTTCAGATTTATTTCTTCACGATTGATTCTTTTTATATAATCATGTTATGGATATTTCGTCGGAGTCCGAACGAAAACATCTCGTGTCGTTGAGCTACTCTCACGTTCAATTTCGGAGTGATCTAGACCATTGGTCCGCCTTTACATGTTGGATCTAACTTGCGCATGCACGAGTTGGCCCGACATCTGTTGACAACGTTTTTTGAGATCAACAAATTGCATTGGAGATTTTTTTAAATATTAGTTGTCCAAGCATAATAGTGATACTGATACATAAATGAGATTGAAGATCAAGATTTTATGTTGTATTATAGAATATGGTTGGCAGTTCTAATTTCTTTGCTAGCAAAATTGTCCCTAGATTCGTCAACCCAAGACATGAATATATAGACTTAGTTGGATCAACCCGTTAATCCAAACTTAAGCCCAACTATTAAACTAAATAACTAGACCAAATCTGGGTGCCAAGATCACGAAAATACTGTGGTCCTATTACCTCACTGAAAAATGCATTGGATCAAGAATTATTTTGTAAAACTAAAGGAGCTCTAGAACTAGTTATGTTCACGTATAACGTGCATCAAACACAAAAAAATAACTAGAGGCTGTTTTGAATTGCTATACAATAAATTTTTGTCATGTGAAACCAAGGAATGTCAACGAGCCGAGTCGGGGTGGCTTACAAACTGAAACTCAAAGTTCGGGCTCGACCAGAGTAAAAATTGTTCAAGCTTTTTTTTAGCCCCGAGTTGAATCAAACTTTTGCTCAGCAAAAAAATCTAGGCTTGACATGAGCTTCTGGCTCGGGTCTTATTGAGTCGAGCTGCCTCGTGATTTTTTTTTTCTTTTTAAAAAAAGACAGCATTGCGTGGTGCATTGTATTGCAGGCAGCTATGTGTTGACGCTCCAAAATGGGGCTAAGCTCGAGCCTCAACTTGGTTAAACCGGGCAGCCAGCCAGGTCGGCTCGGGTTTTTCTTAAACTGAACCACGGGCCAAAGAATTGACAAGCCAAATTAACACCCTTATGGAAACCTAGAGGTCATGATAGCAAGAATTTATTAAAGTAAATTTTCAAGAAATGTTTGTGTACGTGCGGGCATTGATAGAAAAGGGATCCGCGAGACTTGAGTTTAAAAAATAATAAATCGTTTATCACATTTTTTCATAATTTTTTCGACTTTTTAACCAAAATTTTTCAAAAGAACCATTTTACAAATTATCAGTTTCATACAAGCACTTAATTTATTTGGGCAAGTATAGTGTTACTAGCTAGTCTGTTGCAAAGGTAGCTCTATGATTATTCTCCAGTATGACTAATCACCTACTCGCTTAATAGGTCACTCACATAGGATTTGACCATGAGTTATGAAATGACAAACGCGGAGTCTTTCTATCTCCAACGAAATCCATTTCTATATATGAATATGTGTGCGTTTGCGTGCACGCGTGTATAAAGGCGATCACTCCAAAAAAATAAGGTAATTTTTAAAATACTCTCTTTAATTTCAATTATTTTGTTAAAATGGACCATATTTGACTTGACACTTGGAGTTGAATGAATTTTAATTAAACTTTTAGATCAATGAATATAGTATTAGAGCAGACAAAAGTCTTGAATACAAGTGTGAACGTGATTCATTTAACGAAATTATACACGTAAAAGACTTTAATAAAACAAAAACGAAACATGCCTACGTGGAGGTGTATTGAAGACAATAATTGCTTAACTTCGGTCTATATTCTTCCAACTTACACTTTGTGGTCCAAAAGTGTCGAGAAAATGTCAAAAACAACTACATGTGAGGTACATGTAAGAACTCCAAAGATCCTTACGTTTGTTCTACATTTCCTCATTCAGAAGTTTCAGATGGAATAAAGTAGTCTCTTTCTTCTGGGACCATTTTATAATCAATTCTTGTCAACTAAAGTAAGATTATTCTGTCTTGCAAGCAAGTAGTGAACATTAATACGTACTGTGTGTCCAATCTCTCATTCACGAGCAGGGACACATGTTGAAGCAACACTTCAGGGTGTGCTGCTGTTTCTGGCGCCATTTCAATCTTGTTTCACCTCAAGTTCATGATGATATCAAAGAAATTTTCCGGCATTATTCTGATGATGAATTAATGACCGTTAACAATTTGCATACATTCTTAAAAGATTTTCAAGAAGAATATGATGCCTCCCAGGAACAGGCGCAAGAAATTATGGACAGCCTGAGGCATTTTCACCTCTTCCCACGAAAGGGACTTCACGTTGAAGCCTTCTTTCGATATCTACTTAGTGATTACAATCTCCCATTATCAACAAAGGTTTTTATTTTCCCCCTTCCGTAATTTGTTTTCGCGTTATTTTCAAATATTGTTAAACCATATACTCGAGAAATTTCTATTTAAAATGCCCTTTATAGGAATTTTCTATGATACGTTCAGGTCCACCATGACATGAAGGCTCCTTTATCTCATTACTTTATGTATACGGGGCACAATTCTTACCTTACTGGGAATCAAGTTTACAGTAAGAGCAGCATCCGCCCGATTATTAAGGCTCTGAGACAAGGGGTTAGAGTTATAGAATTGGATCTCTGGCCAAATTCAAGAAAAACTGGTGTGGATGTTCTCCACGGAGGGTATGAACTTTATTATTTCATAGTTGTCTTCTCGATTATTGCAATTCAACATTGACAATGGAAGTCTTCAAGAAAAATTAGGCACTTCTTCACCTCTTCCTACCATTAGCTAAATTTACCAAAAATAGGTTTGTATTGCTGCATTTGTTTTAGGAGTAATTATTTTACAAAATCAACGCAATATAATTTATAAAATCGACACATTGTGTCAGGTAAAACATTTTTGTGTAAAAGATTGGGTTGCTTAGGCACTTGACAAGAGTGTGTAGAGTTAGCCTTTACCTAAGTTCCTTTATTTCGAATTAATAAAAGTTGGGAGTTTCTTGGTTTTTTGAGCTTTATCGGTTCATTTAGTACATCGTATTAGATCACGAGAATAAGCTCTCATTAAAATTATAATCCATTTTTTTCTCTCATCTTATTAATCACATATTCTCAAATAAAATAATATTACACGTAAATCTAAAACTTTTTCTTTTTTATTAACCACACGTTTTTACAAAAAAAAAAAAAAATTTCAAAAATTATAATCTCAAATAATGGGGGTCAAGTGGGGGCTAAGATTTGGAGGGATATGATTAGGAGTATTAGAGAGGATTGTATAAAGGTGGATTAGGGAGGATTATCGGAAGTTTGATGCTATTATGTATTGGAAGACCGTACATAATACAAAATTAAAAAAATCTATGACCATATTTTTTGTAACTTATTAATAAGTAACTTTTCTACTAATAATTTCTTGTTTGAAATTTTTGCTTATAAGTAATTTGTTTACGTATAAGCGAATGTTAAAATAAATAAAATTTTAACTTATAAGTGATTATTTTACTTGTAAGTAATTTTTTACTTATTATTGAATTTTTTAATTAATTGTCAAATTTTACAGTTATAAGTAAATTTTGTACATATATGTAATTTTTATATATAAGTGAATTTTTAAAATATAAGTGACTTTATGTACTTATAAGTAAATTTTTGCCTTACAAGTGAGTTTTTAAGTTATTAGTAGCATTTTTCATTTAGAAGCAAATTTTTAGTTTGAAATATATAATTTTTTTACTTAGAATTGAATTTTTAGTTACAATTAGTATTTTTTGACTTTTTTTACATATAAGTGATTTTATTTTACATATGAGTAAATATTTTAATTTAAAGTTATTTATAAACTTATAAGTAATTTTCTGTTTATAAAAGTATTTTCATAACTTATAAGTTGATTTACTCATAAGTAATTTTTTTACCTCAAACACAAATTTTGTACTTATAAGTGAATTTTTACTTGTAATTATATTTTTTGATTATAAGTTATTTTTAAGGATTTTTTACTTATAAGTGAAATCCTTAATTACTTGAGTAAATTTATGTAATTCAACTTAACTAATATTTTCTTAATTCATAAATTGGTGATTGAATAACCACCCTCACATTACATATTAATTTTATACGGTTGAATAAAAAAGGATAAACATCTCGAATTAATTTAATCCAAGTATTAATTGCACCAAATACTGGAGAAAGATTAGAAGAATTATTTAAATTCTCATCATATCTAAAACGTTGCGACAATTGTGGCTTTGCTTACTTGAGTGTAAGCCTTGGTCTGACTAAGAGGGATTCTCGAGGCAACAAATTTTGGTAAAACTTTATGCTTCGAGATTCGCACTCTAGTCTCTAGTCACGTTATGTTATAACTAACAAGACCGTGAAGATCGAGTAACTCTGTTATTACCTTCTACTCCCTGAATATACCTGTCATACATTTTGTGCATTGGCTTGGCCTAATCCCCTCGACTCTTACAAACTTGAAAATGCTTTCGTCGAAATTAAAATTTTGTTTCTCTTTATTTAATTCTTCATCTAATACTTGAATATGCGGATATACATTTTTAATTCTCGTTTTCAACAATTGCAGTCATCTTCTTTGTCAGAAAAAAAAAATTAATAGAAATCAACTTTTTCTTCGCTACTATGTTAGCTATTGTTTATAAAATTGTGTTTTGATTTATTCATTTTGTTTGCAAACTCAGGACATTCACCGCTCCGGTCAAGCTAAGCAAATGTTTGATCGCTATTAAGGATGATGCATTTTCAGCTTCCGAGTATCCTGTCATTATAACTTTTGAAGACCACCTTCCACGGGAACTTCAAACTAAAGTAGCCCAGGTAAATATATATTAATCTAGAAAATGTAGGGGTAACAATCTTATTCACTTTAAAAGTGGAGCATCTTCGTGAAGACTAGATTTAAAATTAATATAGGTGGTTCCTCCAGCAGCTTAATCTTGGAAATGGTTATTTTGCACGTGTCAAATATTTGATAAGAAATGATTTCTGTTTGCACATGACCAGATTTTAATGAATGCACGTAGTTCATCTCTAACTTCTTAAACTCTTAGAAGAGATGATTAATGTGGTATCAAAGCCATATAGCTTCATTCGTTAATTCTACAACTACTCATTTAATTGAAGATACCACTTCTTCAGTAAAATGGTTATGCTTTGATCGTTTTGGGCCGTGATGCCATTTAAAATGGTTTAGTCCATGGGCTACGATGAAATTGGGCTAAGCCCACTTGTCAGTATTATATCTGCCATTGCCTGATAACACAAAATGAAATAGGCCCAAACCCGAGCCCAAATGAGGATGATACGTGTGCTACTCTGAACCGTTGATCACTAACTGAAAATACATGGTGATGATGGCTTTGTATTTAAGTGACGTGAGTGGTTGTCGTAATTGATTTTCTCATATGATATGCGTGAGAAGCTTCTGGAATCTCTGTGTGTGTGTGTCTTTTCTAGTTCTTTTTTTTGTCTACGTTGTGTAACCCTAAAATCTCTGGTTTTTGGGGGTATGTTTTGAGTCAAAGTGATTCTTCGATTAAAGGTTCAGAGTTGAGACCAGTTAGGTTGTTCTTAGTCCATTGAAGTAGCTGCGTTCGTTCATTCTATTTTAGGGTTAGGGTTCTATGGATATTTTATTTTGTACATAAGGGTACAATGTTTGTTTGAGCCCAAACATAATCGATTCTTGATGTTGATGATCCCTTATTGATATTCTAATTCTAAAGGGTTACTTTGTGTTCTTGGGTATTTTTTATGTTCGATGTGCAACAGTGGTATCAGAGCATTCTGGGTGGTTTTGTGTTCCTTCGTTTGAGATCTGTTTGTGCAAAATTAATTTTCACAACCAGATTTGAAAAAAATTGACGGTTGGAGGAAACCATAGATCCTATTATTGATGGATCGTGGTTTCTGGTGGTAATTCTTTGGGAGATATTAGTTCTTTGGCGATTGTTGCTTGAATCTTGAAGGAAGAATTCAGATATTGAGCTTTTTGTGAATCGTTCTGAAAACACTTGGGTACTTTGTGGGTGTTACTCGAATTTGGTGGTTAAAATTTCTAACCCTATTTTTTTCTTGGTATCTTAATGCTTTATGTTTTAAGTGAGTTGATTCCTATATTTCCCCCTTCTTCGATCATAGTGATCTGCATATTTTATTTTTGTGTTGATCTTTAATATTTCTTCCCCTTGTTCCCCTTCTCTTTTTTTCTTGTTTCGTGTGTTTTGAATTGTGCCTTGACATGGGGTCTTGAGTTTCAAGACGTCTTGGTAAATTCGAACCCATAAAACTTGAAAGAATTCCTTATTATCTACATTAATAATATTTTTTTTTCACTGCGATTATTTGCCCTTGAATTGTCCGATTCTCCAAATCTTGTGTGACACTTTGAGTTGTTTAACCATTTAATTTTTTATTTTTTTTGGTATCTATTCTCTGTTGTTGAACATTGACTTCAAACTTTTTCTTGAGTTTATTAAAAACTTCAAATGACGACTACTACGTTTGGAGTTTTTGATGGAAAATGAGATTTCTCCATTTGACAGCAAAAAATGAGAACAGTCTTTGTTCAACAGAAAGTTTAAAAGGCTATAACCAGTAATTTTTCTGAAACTATGACTGTTGAACAAAGAAAAGTATTGAGAAAAGTAGGGAAACTTGATAATACTAAAGCCTTGTGGAACAAATTAGATGAACTTTATTTAATTAAGTCGTTAACTAATAAACTTTTCTTTATAGAAAGATTTTTTAGGTTTAAGATTGATTTGTCCAAAGACTTAGATGATAATTTTGAAACCTTTAATAAATTAGTACAAGATATCACTAATGCTGAAGACAAAGTTTATGAGGAATATAAGGCTTTTATCCTCCTTAATTCCATACCTGAGGCATATAGAGATGTCAAAACCGCCATTAAATATGGTAGGGATGACTCCTGAGGTTGTTATAAATTATTTAAGAAGCAAAGAATTGGAACTTAAAGATCAAAGAAATGGGAAGGAATCATAGAGTTTGTTTGTGAGATGTAGGTCTCTTACTCGCAAGGTAATAGTTAGGGCAGTCAGAGTAATCAAGAGAATAGTACTTCTGAGAAGAAAGGGAAATTAATGTTTAAGTCAAAATCTTGAAATGGAAATAAGAAGTGTTATGAGTATGGAAAAACAAGACATTATATAAAGAACTGTTATAAGAAAAAGAATGAATAGAGATATATAAAAGTAGTTGAGAGAAATGTTGTTGAATCCTTAGATGATAAGACTGTAGATGTCTATGTTGTGACAGAATCCACCACTGATCTGAATACTACAAATTATACAAATAACATTGATCAAAATTTTGAGTGGATTCTGGATTCAGGTTGCACTTTCCATATGACCTCTAGGAGACCTTGATTAGAAGACTATGAGGATCTAGATGGAGGAGAGGTTGTTATGGGCAATAATGTTGTTGTAGAATTAAGGAGAATGGTAGTGTGACTTTGAAATTTGA
>CAIGRP010007620.1:0-11326 GCA_903798385.1 Fraxinus cuspidata
TTTCAATAAATAATTGTGAAAAATTATTAAAGAAAATCTAGATTCTAGAGTTACATTTGAATTCGATTAGAGTGTCGGGATGAAAGCCTCTAATTGAGTCATAAAAAATGAATAATTGACGTTGAATGATCCGATCCAATTGAGGAAATTGTGATGCTTCACTGTTTTAACTCATAATTTCATAAATTGATCCATTGATATTTAAATTTTATTTTGAAAAACAAATCATTTTCAAACAATTCACGAAAAATCCTAATTTGTTGAACCCTTGAGTATTTTTCCATCTTTCTGTAGAATCGACACTCTAAATCTGTCTTTAATTACCGTATTATTCTTTGGGCATAATCAATATGCCATGTTTCTCCATACCTATCGCACCTACGAGGTCGAAGAAACTCTCGGTAGATGGTATTCTAGAAGTACGTGGACGTCCAGGATCACGTGGTTTAACTTGTTGTAGAAACAAACTAATTAAGTGTGAGAATATGGTCGGGAACTTACCACTCGGCTTCATTAGGTAGAGGAAATATAGTTTCAGCATACGCTGCTCTACATTAATCAGCCGTGTAATAAGAAGAGCATAATGTTCTCGCTGCAAAGCCTTTATATATAGCCATCGTGACTGCATGCTTACATGGAAAACTCTTCAACTGAAATCGACGACAAGTGCATGTGTCATCAGTCAAATCCACCATGTATGCCATATTATGTGCACATTTCATGGAGAAGTGCAACTCACCTAGTGGTTCGACATTCAACTTTCTCATAAGCCCTGCAGCCTTGAAGAGTTTATCCTTTTGAGTCGGGGCTAGCATGCTCGTGCAACTTTGTGATTCAGCACGTCGGTCGTGAAACCACGGCTCCAACTTATTACGAATGTTCTCAATCATTGGGAGGATTGGTAACTCTTGACCTTCTTGAATAATGCATTGAGAGACTCCGTATTGTTTGACGTCATCATGTTGTATTGGCGTACTGGAAAATATGATCGCGCCCATTGTTCAATCCCCATTTTTGCCAGATACACCCATGTCGGTAATGATTTGCTTCCTATTTCCATCATGAAATTATTATACTCTTCAACACTATAAGTTTCGGCCGCTCTCCTGAACAATGAAACGATGCTTTTGCCCTGATACTTAGTTTTCAGGTTGCCTTGTATATGGTACATGCAATATCTGTGATGTGTCTCGGGAAAAAACTTCAGCGATACCATTTATTATAGATGGTCCCCGATCAGTTACAAAGGCAAGGTCCTTGACTCCCCCGATTACTTCACTCAACTTTGCAAAGAACCAACGTATCGACAGATCATTCTCGCTATCGACTATACCGAATACAAGATGGTAAATTTAAATGTTGGCATCTTGACATGTAGCAATAATTAACTTGCCTTCATAACTAGATTTCAGAGTTGTACCATTGACTAGAATTATGGGTCACATCGCATTTTGAAATCCCCGAATGCATTGTCTAAAAGCCATGAAGGAAAACTTAAAACAATTTTCGCCCTCCGTCTCAATAAAAAAAGTCGAGCCAGATTTAGTTGTTCCCATGTTATGGAAATGCCTGGCCAATTTAGCTTAGCTCTCCTTGGCTGAGCCCATTAAATCCTCTAACGCACATTCTTTGGCCTTCCATACCTTCGGTAGCTCATGACTACTCCATACTCTCGATGGATGTCGTTAATGATGTCCGAAGATTTGTAGATCGTCTGTGGGTCCTGATGCTTGTGCATTATCTGTGGACCAATAAATCATGCTCGAGCTTGCCTATGATCATTTCGACGAACTCCCATTTCACAAGTATATTCCCGTATACTTACAAAGAACTCGTTCGTGTCCATTTTCGTCGTTCGCAAATGCCAGCAACATTTATTGATGCAGACAATCATCAACAATAACTTGTTTGATTTCTTAACTATGAACTCAAAATTGTATTTTAGTGCGTACAAATCCTCATAATCGAGAACCATACACGAAGAATTAGATGACAGTCCACTCGTTCCAGCCCCTGCGTTCCCAACCAACATCTATCTTTGATAGGATAAATCAATCAAATCATCATTTGTAAATTCATTGTCATTCTCACTGTCGTGAACTACCGATGAAATTCTATGTGTAACAGTGAGATCACAATGAGGAACAATTGGCTCGGGAATAACCATGTCATTCTCACGAGCTATTTCTATTGTGTCCCAAAAATCATTGGCATTGTGATCCCTTCCATCTGAATCTCTGTGTTCAACTTCGACGACATCCTTCCTCACAAAAGTCACCCAAAGAGGAGTCGTGTACATTTTGTTCAATTCAAATAGATAATTCACTTATTCATCACAAGTAACCTTCATATGTGGAATCGAAATAGATGAATCATCCTTGAATTAAAATCTCAGTTCCATATCGTATTGAAAGGAGTCGACATTCAGTTTGTTTTTTAAATCATGGTATATTCCCGCATATGTTGTATTCTCCGTTATGGAAATTGGAATATCATCACATCTATCTCCATAATCATTGATCTTTCTCATCCAATTCGAAGTCACCAAAGTAACAAACTGATATTACAAGCATATTTGCAAGAAGAAATAAATTTTTTTAAAGAAAATTCATAGTCGAAAATTCGGCTTTTAACATGAATTTTAAAAAAAACAAAAGCAAAACAGCCAAAAAATAATTTTTTTAAGAAAAAATATAGTTGAAAATTCACCTTTTAACAAGAATTAAAAAAAAAAAATACGAAACAACCAAAACAGTCGGCTGATAACAGCCAGCAATCGGCTCTGGCTTGTTTGCTGGTTGTTTAAACAACCGTCCAGCCGTTCCTCACCATATCCATTTTGTCTGAAAGATGCAGATAAATTTTTTTTTCTCGTTCATGTTTTAAAAAAATATAGATCTGTTAAATTTTTTTATCTATATTAACTGTCCATGTCGAAATAATTTAACGATTAAAACATATACTGATTTAACGAAAATAAAATTAAACATACGTAAATATACCTATCGATTCGAAGTGATTGATATAAAAAAATTTAGGATTTAGCGTTTGATAAATTTTTCCGATTAAGGTTGAAGCAGATGAAAGATGAGAGAGCTTTTATCTATTTTGAAATAAATAGATAACAAAAGTTAGATGATTTTGAAATTTTATGTAGGGAATGTTTGATTTTTATTTGTTAACTAAATGGAGTATTGTTTTTTAAATAAAATAATGTTTTATAATTGTTTTATAAACTTCAAGGGCGTTTTTGTCTTTGGCGGCAGATATGAAAATATGAATAAGTTCAAAAGTTACGACACTATGGGTCAATCTTAAAAGAACCCGGCTTTATTCTTGTGCAAATTCCCCCTTGATATTAACCTAACATTCATTTCTCTCTGTTGTTTAACTCTTTACACGGATTTTTGAATTCGAAATATTTCAGAGATTCAAATAGCTTCATAGTTCATTCTTAGAGTCGGATTAAACTAATACAGAGAGTTCGTAATCAAAATGGAGTGCGTGGTTCAGGGTATTATAGAGACTCAGGTATCAATCCTTGCAATCGCATTTGGGAATTTTTTCTGAGGATCCGTGTTAATTTAATTAATATTGAATTTTCCGAGTAAAAACGAAATTCAAAATTTGATCTTTGGGCGTGTTGTTTTTCGTTACCTTGATTTACTCTGAGGGCTAGGTTCGGTGACTATTGTTGTTCCAAGTTCCAGAGCATTTTGCTTGAGTTAAAATTTATGAAATTTTTTTTTGTTGATTTTTTATTATTTTTGCCTTTTTTTTTGTGGTGAATAAATTGACTTGATTATTTTCTGAGTGCCAATTACTTCCAAAGGTACAAATGTACAACCCATGACTCTTATGTCCACTACCATCACCATGTCTACCAGGAACAAAAGAAAAATTTATTTTATCTTTTTTTTATAAATAGGAAAATGTTCTAATAATATCAACCATGCATTGCAAGACATAAAGGGCTTACAAGTTTTCTATGACTTGGCATAATCGATGACCAAGATTATAAAATAATCAAATTTATAATGTTTGTGATGATGTGAACTCTGGTGGTAATCAATATAACGGTTTATATTGGTCAAAGTCTGGACGATTTTATTTTTTTGTTGATTTGCTCTTCCATTTGAAAACTTTTTCCTGCACTCGACTTGACATAATAATAATGCATATCATGTTGTCATGCAGCACGTTGAGGCCTTGGAGATCCTTCTTCAAGGACTTTGTGGAGTTCATAGAGAGCGCTTAAGAATCCATGAATTATGTCTCAAAAGTGGTCCAAATCTAGGTAATTGATTTTCAGCGTTCGAGAATCCCCTCTCTTCTTCAAATGTTTTCCTTTACTATAAATTTATAGTGAGATCTATATGGAGTCTTTAGCTATCTGAACCAGTTATTTGCTAATTACCTCGCTTGTTTAGCATCGTTGAATTTTGCATATAATGGTTATTAGATTTCTTCTCATCTTGGTGACAAGGAACCTAATGATCAATATTGCAACAATCCCCTGATTTTATCTGAAAATTCACATATAATTGGCTATTACATTTCTTCTAAATCTTTGTGACATGGAATGTCATTGTCAATATCGCAACAATCCATTTATCTGAATTCTAGCCCCCTTGATAATTCTAAACATAAAGGTGTTCTCTCTCCTATTCTCAGGGTTAGTAGCTTCAGAGGTTCGACTCTTATGTGATCTTGAGCAGCCCGAACCGACATGGTAAGAAATTGAGTTTGTCCTGCTTGGTGTTTTTATGATGGACTCTGTATATTCAGTCTGTATTTAAGATTAGATAATGCTTAGGACTGTCCGACACATTGGTGGTGCAATGAGAGGTGCTGGTGCTGAGCAAATTTCAGTGCTGGTGAGGACTTTGACAGAGAGTAAAGTAAGCAAGAATGCACTCCACTTGTTTTACTCACTAGGCTACAAGTTAGACCATGAGCTGCTGAGGGTGGGATTTGCCTTCCATTTCCAAAGGGGAGCCCAAATAACTGTTACAGTGTCTTCAGTCAATAAAATGCTGAAACTGCATGCAACAGATGAAGCTGTGCCTGTAACACCTGGTATACAGCTGGTAGAAGTGACAGCGCCTGCGTCATCTGAGAACTACACTGAGGTTGTGGCTGCTGTATCATCTTTTTGTGAATATCTTGCACCGTAAGTACCTTTGTATTATTTCATTTTCCTGCTTGTAAATGTTTCTTAGCTTGTAGATTCAGAATTTCAAGTCCTCTTTAAGTTAGGAGTTCACATGTAGTCCTCAAAGGGAACATAAATTTTTTGGAGATCTTGACAGTATCCAGCCTAGTACATTTAGGATGTTATCACTGAATATATTCAATGGCTGATGCTTTTTGTGAACTAGTTGGAATTTTGCTAAAAAGGGCTCAATTGATCATGTAGACATTAGTCACATGCTGACCTATGTGAATTACAGGTGTTAAAAATTTATAGTGCACAGAAGGCATATTTATGGGCATCGTCTTGAGTGCTGCCACTTGGTGGTTTCTGAATTTTTGGCCTTGACAGTTGCATCTTGATTATTTTCCTCTTTTTCTTAACGTTATTGTAATTTATTGTAATTTCTACGTATTGTGGAGACTCATCGAAGTCAGTTTCATTTTCAGGCTACTCCATCTATCAAAGCCTGGTGTCACAATGGGAGTCGTTCCTACTGCTGCTGCAGCTGCTGCCTCTCTGATGTCAGATGGTGGAGGCACAACATTATAGTGGAGTTTGTAAGAGCTGCAAGGTACTAACAACTGTTCATAATAGTACAATGTTTATTCCTCTTACTTTGCCTGCCTTGAAGCTCATTTCTTGTCGTCTGACCGCTTAAGAACCATGTGTGATATGAGTGCACTCTCCCCTTTTATTTTTAATTATTTTTCCTTATTCAGGTTGGATAGGGATGGGAAGGAAGTGGTTTGGCATATCCTTCTATCATGTGGCCTTCTGCAGTAGTAAACAAATCATAGAATGTTTATTGTGTTGGTTTAAGTCTTAATTGATTAATAACTATTTATTTAACTTAGATGAATTATGCCCATACTCAGAAAAGCACATCATTTGGGGTCTGTCATTTAGATGTTCGAGGCCTAAATGGCATGGAAGAATGTTTGGGAAAATCTTATCTGTTACAAGAATCTAACCTTGTATTAGGAATCTACTACATTTACTAACAAAAATACCTGTTTATATGGAAGGTTTTTTTAGATTCCAGATCTAGAATCAGCAATACTGAATTTGCAATGATATAAGATGATCATATTTAGAGAAAAATACTTAGACATGTCGAGTGTAATGATAGGAGTTGATCAAATTGTTGATTGTCGATTCAAAGCTTAAGGAGCCAATGCTACGTTAATAGGTGTTGTAATTGTGATTTAGTGAAATCAAGCAATAGATGATTAACATTCCAAAACTTGTTGATTCAATATGTGAATATTTGGGAATTGGACAAACTATAGAGAACAATTCTCAATATTTTATTGAAATATCAAAACAATAAAAAACCAAGTCAATGTGGTTGCTGTTCAGGTTTTAATAAAAACCTAATTGCCAAAGTTCAATAATGTTGCACCTATACCCCCTTATCTCTCCTAAAGTAATCCTTAGGTTAATTGGCACAATACTCTCTAACATTTGCCTTGTTTTGTAGAATACCCCGTAAACTTTCGTTTCGGCGTAAAACCCCCCTAAATAACCTAAACTTTGCGGAAGGCCCCCTTGTTGTCCACATCTATTAATTTCTATGTTAGAATGGATTTTGAAGGCCAAAATGAATAAAAATGTCAAGGACATTTTTGTCTCATCATCCCCACTCAAAGATTATCTGAAATAAGAATTTCTTGAGTGGACAATTTTGTCTCATCATCTCCACTCTCAGAGATTATCTGAAACAAGACTTTCATGAGTGGATTTTATTTTAGGATATGAAAATGAAAGAAATTTGAAGCTAAATTAATCAAAGAAATTGGATTTGCTTGCAATACGGGATTGGGTATGATTTCAAAGGGAAAAATTTCTTGTTTTTTTATTTCATTTCCCCATTTCAAAGGAATGAGCTTGACTTTTCTAAAGTTTAATGACAATGAAACAACTAAGATTGAGCACAAGCTTCTTTAAGAGGACCAAATAGTTGCAATTGATTTTTATATTGATTTTTTATTTTTTATGAATGATATTTTATTCTATTCAGAAATGGTTGTAAAACGGGTTTCTACACAAGTATTTTTCTTCGTAACCATTGCTTCATTTTAGTTGTTGTGTGCTTCTATAAGATTTTTAAGGCAAATGCTTCATGAGATCCACTTGTCCCAAGAATATATTTGACGGGATCTCTCTAACAGTCAGGTTTTGCTGTTAGTTTCAAATTGGGGTGCGTATCTGTATTGAGAAAGAAGATTACCAAGTTAATTGTTCAAATGTTTGTGTGCAAATCAACCCTGGAATTGGTAAATGTTGCGTAATGCAACCCTAAATTTGATAAACTTCATGGAATACAACCCTGAAATTGGTAAACATTGCGAAATACAATCCCCGATTGGTAAACTTTGCGGAATACAACCTTAGAAGTAAACTTTGCACAAAGCAACCCTAAATCAAAAAGTAAAAGCAATAGCAACCATCAAAACATCGATTCTTTATTCAAACCAGTGAATCCTTGCTTTGCCACAAAATAGAAATTAACACCAACACAACAGACCGTAACAAATAGCAAATTGTATGGAGGGGAAAAAATTCAAAATTATCAACAACCCAGTTATTTTATAAACCCACGTCAAACATCAACTTATTGATCTGAACACTGATCTAAAAACGTGAATATTTAACTTACCTATGGGAAATTTTCTGAACAATCGCATGCAGAGACTTCTTGTGTATAAAAACATGAAAAATGTGTGATGATTTTGGATTTTTTTTTTTTTGTGGGATTATTAGGTTCTACATTGATTTCTCTCATTAATTTCTCTCTCACCGTGTTTTAAACAAAAAACGATCTTAAGTAAATATGTGGAGATGATGACACAAAAATGCCCTTGACGTTTTTATTCATTTTGGCCTTCAAAATCCCTTTTAATGGAGAAATTAACAAAAGAGGACGGAAGGGGGTCTTCCGCAACGTTAGGGTGATTTTAAGTGGGTTTTGCGCCAAATATGAAATGTTAGGAGGGTATTCCACAAAATAGGAAAATGTTAGGATCAATTGCCTTTTAATTAAATATCAAAACAAGTAGGCCCTTGTTTGGGCTTTTTTCTTTCCAAATATATATTTTTTAAAAACTTATTTTTAACCACACATTATTCCACGTTATACGTAAACTCAAAATTTTTCCTTATTTTTTAACCACACATTCTTAAAAATACACTATTTCAAAACACAATTTTTCCTCAATTCGTTTTAATGGAGCCCAAATAGGGGCTAAATAAAAGCTATAAAATTGGAAATACCAAATAAAAATAAATTATCTAGCCCAAATCATAATTTATCTTCATCATTCTCTTCGGGTTGACAAGGATACTCGAATTTTACAATGTATCTTCATCCAGTATCTCGCATGAGCAACTTCTTAGTTGTAAATAAAGGAAACATCTTAGTTATCTCGACCACATTTGATAGATAAAATTTAAATAAAATACCAGTTCTACCAAGTCCAAGGGCAAGTTTCAATCAACATTTACTCACAAACCTTCTTTTCGACCCAATCAAAATATAGGAGACATCATTGAGGATTTTAAGCCTAACCTTATTAATCATTTGAGAAGCATGTGGATTTTCAATGAACGCCATTAATGAAAGATGACTTATTACCATCGACAACTAACAATTCTATTAATCCTAATTACCATCTCCAATCATCTGTAGTTACCAAACTATTAGCCTCGTCTACTATTGGAACCAACCAAAATACACATTGTTCTAGCATACTCTCCTCCTTGTCCGTTATGAATTTGATGCGGACATCATCGAGATCGAGATTTATTTTTATTGTTCTTGGACTTATAATTTATGTTTCTTATTGTTGGGCTTGTACTAGCGGGTTGGCCCAAGCCCATCAAGCTAGGTTTTTGCTATTTATTTGATTTTTCATTGTTGAAAGCGAGTTGACCCTTCAAGTTAGGTTTTTGTTATTTATTGAATTTTTCATTGTTGATTGAATTAGTTGATGAATACGATGAATTGAATAGTGGCTTGTGGCCCGTTTTCTCCCTCTTCGTCCCCTCTTCTTCTTCTTCCTACAATAATAATTCTTCCCCGTTCTACGTCAAATTGGTATCAGAGCTAAACCTGGATTCAACAATCAAACTGAATAGCTACAGATCAACCTATCCTCAAACTGTTGAAACCAATGAACGTCCAAACCACAGCCCACCAACAATTGCAACAGCCGCCCAAATTAGATTTCCTTAAACCGTCAACCGTCGCCTATTGTTCCCACCCAAACCCAAAACTATAGCCAGTCACCACTGCAACCCACACCCACCACTCACATAAAAAAAAAAAAACCAGTCAAATTGAAAAACCCCTTCTTCTGCAATTGTCGACAATCATCCCACTACCACTAACCGTCCGCCGCCATTGATTCCATCGAGCCCACCTTCCGCCACTGATTTTGGAGGCAAAACCTGCTGCAAAACCAATATGTGTTCACCAAGCAACCCAAATACCCAGTTGCACCACTATGTTCGTTAACAACCTGACCGTCGCCTTACCCGTTCGCGGTCTCTCTCGCTGCGCTGCACAACAGGTTGTTGCGGACAACTCTCTCCGGCAGCCATTCATGACTCGCCTCCAAACTTGATTCTCGGCTTGGTCTCTGCTTAGCGTGAATTGATGTGGTAATTGGGCCTCAGTTTGGGGCCTCCATATTTTTAGTCTTGGTTTAGTCTCAGTTTGTGGCATGTTACATTTGATTAGTAATTTGGGCTTCAGTTTAGGCCTTTGTTTGATTTTAGTTTTAAAAAAAGTCTATTTTTATTTTCAATTTGGGCCTCCAATTTTTATTTAGTGTATTTTGCTTTGCTATTGAGCCCCAGTTTGAGCCTCCATTTTATTATCAGTGTAATCTGCTCTAGTTCAAAAAAAAAAAAAGCGCAAAGAAAAAAAAAAGGAAAAAAAGAAAAGAAAGGAAAAGAAAAAGAAAAAGAAGAAAGCGCAAAAAAAGAAAAGTTTTTCTAATGTTTTTTTAGGTATATCTTGACCCGTTGGGTGGCTCTGTACTTCGACGATCTTGTTGATTGGTTCGTTTACTTCGACGAATTGGTTGATTGGTTTGGCTACTTCGAACAAAGGGAAGTTTTTTTTTTATTTATCATTGGTTTATATTACTGTTTATTTTAAAATTGCATCGATTAATCTCTTTGTGCTGCTGTTATTCTAATTTTACCTAAAGTTCACGTGACCTAATCCCTTGACTTGTTAAATTCTCATAATTTCGCCTAAAGTTCACGTGACCAAATCTTTTGACTTGTAAAATTCAAATTTTACCCTACTTATTTTACGTGATCGAATTTTTGACTAGTATTTGACCCCTACTTTGTTATTTTAAATGTATCGACAGTATTAGATTGTCGTATTTGGATTTATTTAATCCCAAAATTTAAAATAAAAAAAATGCTCAAATTATTATCTGCTGTTGCTTGCACTTATTGTTCATTGATCTCTTCATTGTACGTCATTTAGTTGCTAATACAGTGCATGCAGTTGCGTAGTGGTCGTCTTATCATATCTAGTTCCAATAACCTGACCATGGGCCCATACCAATTTGATGCCATCACCAGACAATTAACACAACTTACCACTAGCCAACAACAGTTCCAAACTCAATTAGCGGCTGTCCAAACTGAGATGACTGCTAATCTTAAATAGAGTAGGAGCCTAGCTGCTAGGCTGAACAAGTTTAAGCAAATCCCTCATTCTACTGAAATTGATAATTTTGACTATAATAAACAAAATCATTGTCGACAAGGTGATCAAAAATATTTTCAACGTGATCGTAGGGATAGGGTCAGGTTCATGAGCGAAAACGAGATTATGACCGTCACGGTACTCGTTCTCTTCGACGTCATAATGAGCGTTTATTTAGAAACAATAAAGTAGATGCTCCTGCTTCTGATGGTTGCTTAAATTTTGAAGTTCTTACTCAATGGACTGCCTTTAAACAAGAGAATCGGATAGTGACTGAGCATATTGCTCAATTTGAGGAAATTTTGAATGAAATGTCATGTTATTGAGGATGAGACCCTGACTTTGAGTACGTTTAGACAAGGTCTAAGAGATGATTTTAGGCGTGAGCTTTTCTTTCG
>CAIGRP010007621.1:0-36451 GCA_903798385.1 Fraxinus cuspidata
GTTAGCGATGCCCGATTTTCCGCGCAAAACAAACTTATATAAAAAATTACAATCGAATGGCATGTACAAACGATTTTTGGTTATTATTTACAAAAGTCAAGTTTCACAAACGGCAACAAATCTAGTGAGACATAAGAACTACAGACCATTCTTTCCTTTCGAGGAGAAAAATCTGCTAAATCCACGAGAATGTTTCTCTGGCGTAGGAGTGGATGACGTGGAAGAGGAGCCTGATTGGTTTGGATGGTGTTTTGTATGCTTTGAACTGATTGGCGACCCTAAGAAACTGTATGCTTCAGAGTCGGATGGACTAAATGGCGCACTGTACAGATCCAGGGGGGAGTCAGAACAAGCCCTCTGCAAATTGCTGGAAGAGGCAGCATTCATTTCTGCTGGATCAATATCTCGCAAATTCAAGCCACTTATAATTGGCTCTTCTTCAGTACAGGCTTCGCTCTTCTGACTTTTCCGACTATGTGGGGAACCTATAGAGTCAGTTTGAGGACGTAAAGCTTTCAACCTCTTACCAAGAAGAAATATCGTTTCTTGACACTCTGCAAGCTTCTCTGCAGCAGCTGCCAACTCTTTCTCCTGAAATAATTGTAACATGTTAGCTAAGCTTAAAAAAGTATGCTTATAAGTTTTAAAATAAATATTTTTTTATTGGTCGTAGTTGGAAGTAAAGTAATTACTTAATTGACTATAAGGTAAAAGTTACTTTCAAAATAAGCAACTTTCCCTACTCGAAGAAAAAAAAATCCAAAACAAAACAAAACAAAAAAAGTAACATACCTAAACATGATTTGAAATATAACAAACTCAAATAAGAATCTTCATGGAAATACAAAAACAATGTGAAATTCTTTTGTCAAAGCATCTATATTAGCTCTTAGAATCAGATTGCCATTATAAATTACCTGAGATTGTGATCATAATGAGAATTCAAGTGCAACAGCTTACAACATAGATAAGAGCATGTTTTGTTAAGCTTAAAAGAATTTTTGCTTCCAAACATGTAAAGATACAGAGAGATTCTCTTAAAGTGCAAGAAGTTATTTTGAAATTTCTCTTGTGGAAATGCAAGGGATTTACTATTGCAACAAAGGAAGAGATGCTTGCTACAACACTTTACTATTGTTCGAGAGGGGACAACTTTTCGACAAAATGTTATCCATAGTATGAATGCATTGAAAGGAAACATCTCTCACAATAGCTCAGAAGGCAATGATCTATTAAACATAAGTAAAGGTCAGAGTGAATGTAGATAATACACCTGGTTAGTCTTGGCGTTAATATCAGCTGCTGCACTCTCAGTCCTGTCATCAAAAATATTAAGCCATCCATGATTAGGAATTCGAGATAAAAATAAAACTATTAAGATCTCAAACTATTCAATACCAAATTACATGGATAATCATAGAGCGTTGGAACAAGTATTAACAGAAAAAGTTCAAATAACAAAGCAAAACATTGACAATGAACCAGATGGTATTTATAAACATGCATTTTTTTTTTTTTTGGACATAATTTCTTAAACAGGAATTCATGAAGTTCTATTAGGCTATCTCCCAACTTTAAACCAGTAACTTAGGAAACCACAACAGCTAAGCATGTCTTGAACATTTGACCCAAGCAGGCAATGTTTTTAGTCATTAGCAGTTGACAGATAGACAAGGAGAGATTGTTAATGGTAGAAGGGCCATTAGACAGTACAAAAGCGACATCTCTATACATAATTTTATCAGTCCTGCATAATTTGGAAGTAGGGGATGCAAATTCCATGTGCTGTGGAACAATGTGAAGCAAATCGTGTAATTATGTCTAGGTAATTAAATTGATTAGATTTCTAATCAAGAAACAGAACATGGAAGGTGAAGTGATCATGTTAGGGAAATCAGAAACTTTGTTTCTGACGAGTGTGTTTTACTCATGAGTTTTATTTCATTTTTAACTTAATTAAGAGCTAGAAAGTACGAGTACTGAACGTTTTTAATGTATTTACTAGTGTTGTTTTGTAGAAGTGATGAGATGGTGCCAATAAGGGAAAGAAAAGAGAAAACAAGGTTATTGGCATGGATCAAGAAGAAAAGAGGAACAAAAAGGGCAGAGAGTCAATGAAAACAAGAGGGGTAAATTTAATACAATAGAAGAATTCGACCGAACACTAAATTAGACTTTTGAATTTGAATTAAGGCTTGAAGGTTATCAGTACGTGAAATTGTTCAGCCCTAATATCCATTCATTATTTGAATTCTCAAACAATCGTTGTGTGCATTTTAATTAATTTCAAGTGTTTAAAACCACAAATTCACAACAACATATTATTTTTTGTGTTACTTCATCAAATAGGAGTTAGAAAAATAAAAATTTGATTAATTTCTAAAGTATATTCCTTATGGGAACGATAATCAGTACTCAAAGTCCACCATATTACTTGTTACGATATCGTACAATTGCGATAGAAAAACGTAACGCTTTCCTTTTAACCATAGTTGAAAACTATATCCCAAATATTGGTTTAACAATTCTTAGGGCTAAGACTCAGGAGCATTTGCAAGACCTAAATGCTTATTCAATTCTCAGGTGTAGTAGACAAGCACAAGCTATAACAAAATCATTTCAGACAATATAAATTAAGCCCTCAAAATTTAAGGATTAAGTATCAGTTTAAGCAGCATTGGTGCAGGAAGTCTTCACGGGGAAAAAAATAATCACTAACCTTTGCAACTGCTCCTGAAGATCTCTGCATCTGGTCAATGCGTCTTGATGACTTCTTCTCTCCTCTTGTAACTCATTGTCCAGGCTTTCTATTTTACTATGGAGGAGGTTTACTTCAGTCTGTATCTCCTCTGCCCGTGTTTCAAGTGATTTATACGATTCTGCCATGCATTTGAGCTGAGTCTCAGCCAACCTGTTTGACTTTTGGGCCGATGTTAATTGTGACTTAACCTCAGTGAGAAGATGTTCAGTCTCAAGCAACTGAGACTTGGTGCTTTCCCAGTTTTCAGTACATGTAGCAAGATCAATTGCCATATTATCTCTCTCCAATTTCAATTGTTCAAAATCTTCCAAAGAGCATTTCCACAAAGGGGTTGTTGATTCGGAGGTTGGAACAAGATTTGCATCATGTGAAATGTCAGGATCAGAAGTAGTATCAGAAAAGTGGGCACAACCATTCGGATATCTCTCTCCCAATGAGTCCACTACACCCTTGTTCTCCGGTAACACGATCTTATCAATACAGTCAAAACTGCCATTTTCCACTTGAGAACTTCTATATCCAAGGACGTTAAAGTGAAGCACACATGTTTTGACTAATACTTCAGAAAGATCTAGAACAAAATCCATCAGATTCGTGCCACTTCTAATGATGTCATTATATTTGGCAGAGAATATATCTAGTTTTTGTTTCAACCCTACTCCATCTGGAGATGTTCCCTCAACAGCCTTAGCTTCTTTACCAAGAATCATTACAAAGTGATAGATCTGAGAAATTGCAGCTTCTAACTCTTGGTTAATGGTATGTGCAGCCTTAGTACATGGTTTGCCTTCTCCAGACAAAAGCATTTCCCTTTCCAGGGGAATTGCAGGATACTCGGCACTGGTCTGGTGATCACTTGAAGTGACAGGACAATGAGTCGCCTCAACAACACAATTCACCGACTGGTGATGAACAGTATCCAGAAAATCCTGAACAACACAACAAATGTCCTCCAAAGCTCCTTCCATGTCCTTCTCCATAGACATTGATTTCAGCACCAAAATCTTCGATTGAAGTTTCAGAAAGATAGGCTGGTCTACTTGTAGTTGAAGACTTGATGCAGTTTCTTCTTCTTTAGGATGTTTTTGGGCTTTTGACTTATTATACTGACTAGATTGAGCATGTGGGCTTGCGGTGACTTCTACCATATCATGGTTCACAATTCCAGATCTTGCATTGGATATATTACCAGATGTATCTGCCCTGGAAACTGCTTTATTTGAATTATTTGACAGAAATGCTAATTTCTCCATTTCCAGAAAGTCATCCATAAGGTCCAAGTGACTTGCAGTTTCAGATTTTTGTAAACAATCAACATACTTTTGCATCTTGAACTTAGAGAGCTCAAACATCACTGCTGTAGCACATGACCCAGAACAACTGGCATCATCATCATTGCCATCTCCAGCACTGGAGATCAAGCTTGGTGAATCTTTACAATTTTGACTATAAGAACCGTCAATTGCAAGCTGAATATTGGATTTGGGAGGACTTTTCTGCTCACTGTTAGCTTGCATTTGCACCTCTAAAGTTTGAAGCTTGCTGGATGTCTTAGCACATATACTCCGAGAGGCTTGCAGTTCGCTATTACGATGCGACAATGCTTCTTTCAAAATCTTTGTTTCTTCTTCCATTGCCAATAGACGTTCTGCAAGTTGCTTATTCTCTTTCTGATACTTCTGCAAATTGTCAAGTGAAAATTCAGGAAGTTGAGACGAGTGTGGAGAAGGAGGCTTTACTGGAAATCTTCTTAAATGGGATTCTCCATAGTCGCGGCCAAGGTTTTCAAGTTCATGTTTCATTTGGGCTAGTGCAGCAGGACCTGGCAATTTCTTCCGAACAAGACCTCGTAACCTTTGACACTCTGCTTCAAGCTTAGCAATTTTCTTTACTCCTTCCAGGTGCTGTTTGTTTGCTGCATCTGCAGACCGTACACTCATGTTCTTCTCCTCTTTACGAATTTCAATCTCTTTACTAGCAATATGGAGCTCATAATTGAGTGACTTTATTTCCTTCTCACAGGACTCAATGTTGGTCCTCAAATGTTCTGTCTCTGCCTCAGCTTGTGTTTTCTCTTCACTCAGCTTGATCAGCATGTTGGAGCATTCTTGCAAAGACCTCGATAGTGCAGCATTTTCAGCAGCAGACCTGAGTAACGTTTGGTCCAAACTAGCTATCTTAGCTTCAAGGTCAAGCTTCATCTTGTCAAACTGTTTTGTTTTGTTAAGAATAACTTCATGCAACTTTTGTTCATGCTCTTCCTTCAAATTTGGTATCTGCCTCATGCATTCCTTAAGAGCACCATCCAAATGTGAAGCCCGATCTTCAGCAGTAAGCTTTAACAGTGTGACAGATTCCAGTTGATTTTTCAATGCCGAAGCTTCTGCCTCAGCCTTTTCCCAACCTGTGTAAATGGATTTCAGCAAATAAGTGTCCACAGATTTTTGATTGTTATGCAGAAAAGAAAAGCTAAGCAACAGTAATCCAAATATTATTAGCTGTTTCAGAATGTATGGGAATCACATCCATGTCAAACCTGAGACAGCTTCTTCAGCAACTTTGGCATGTTGTTTCACCAGATTTTCTTTATTAGTTATTTCTGAATTAGCATCAGATAGTTTTTCGTTCAATTCCTTTACTTCATCCTCTAAAGTCATCACTCGTTCCTCATATGACTTCACTTGATTCTCCAATCCAGTTATATGTGCATATGACTCCATTGAAATTTGGACATGCTTTGGTTTTTTACGATTATCCTGTTTAGCCTGTAAGAAAAACAAAAAATGTATGCAAAAAACATTAAGGATAAATTAAGAACCAAATCGGTAGCATCAAAATGGAAAATGCCTAGCTGGGCCTCGTAAAGTCTTTTCAACTCAGCCATAGAAAAGAAAAAATTAACAAAAGGGAAAATTACAGCTACAGTCCTCAACTTATTCAAAAATGTGCATTCTGGTCCTCATTCAACTTTTTTTGTAGAAAGTGGATCTTCAGAAATTCATTTCGTTCAATATGGCAGTTAAAACATTGCATGGGTCGCAGATGACTAAGGATTTTGGTTGAAAGATGATTTATATGCACTTTCAATTAGAATAAAAAAGCAAATGAAGGGAGCGCAGTCCAACTGCCTTGTCCTGTCGATCCTGGGAGGCAATTCCTCAAGACCTTCAGCACTAAAAGGAGCAAAGTTATCTCAGGGAAACAACATAAATTTGTTGGGCTCCGATACTGAAGTTCATATTTTATTTATTTGCTAGCCTAATTGCAGTGCATGTTGTGACAAATAAGTAACTTGGTTATTTTGAACTTTAACCAATGAAAATATTTTATTTCCGACTTAGTGACTTATAAGTGAACATTTTAAACTTAGTAAAATATGCTCTCGATCACAAATACAAGAAATGCATGCTATAATATTGACAAACCTGGTCAGCCTGAGTTTCCGCTACATTGGGAGGGGCAGTAGGAAAGCCTGACACAGTAGCAAGTGGTTTCTCAGGCACTTGCTTTTCAGATGACTTTTTCTTCCAAGGCCAACTTCTTTTATCCATTATATGCTATTTGTCCAAACAAGATAGCCAAATATGTCAGTTAATTTTATTCTCAAAAGCAAAAAATCATCATTTGGACCTCAAAAGTGCACTCGTGCTTAATCAACAAGAAAAACCTCAGCATAGTTCAGGGCATATACCACTTAGACATTTATTTAGAATGCCTTGGAATCAATGATAATATAATGTCAGTCTAGAATTATTACCAACCTATTTTTCTTGTCAACGTATTAACACAAGTTTTCTACAGTTCTAACATCAGGTTACAGTCAAATATTAAAGCGTTATTAGTGCATTATTACATGTTTTGACAACTTCCTGACTTCATTTTTAAACATATTTGATGGACCAGTAGGAGTGAAAAATCCTGGTAATATGCACTCAAATGCAGAACTAAGAGCTTTATTCCCCTATCAAGAAGAGTAGACATGATCCACAATTGATGTTTCCAATGTAAATATAAAAAATGGAAATCATCAATCAAAAGTACAAGCATTGTTCTTGAATTCTACTATAAACACCACACTATGCATCTCTTTACATTGTGCAACACTTTGAAGTTTTAACATATACAAGCCCAAGGGATGAAAAAATGGAAGAATTAATTATGAGTTGAAAACGAGAAGCTGAGACCTGAGAGTCAAAAATGTTTCCAGATTGTAAGATTAAAATCAAGGGCAAATAATTGGAGGGTCAGCTATATACATAAAGAAATATCCCCATCAAATCATTAATACAGATCCTACATTACAAAAATTATGGAAATTTTAAAGCCATGCAACTATAAGGGATGATTAAAAATATGACGATGGGGATAAAGATAAGGATAGGCCACCAAAATCAATGAAAATACACCATGAATATGACATTCACATAATGAAATAAAAATACCGAAAAATAATGTCAAACTCCAAAAAATCAATTGTGTCCTATATTATTAATCATCAAAACAAAATATTTTTGAATGGCATGAACAGTAACATGAGACCATCATCCAAAATTTGAGACAGGAATTGATCACAACAAATGAACCCAAAAATATTAAAATCAAATTGTTGTTTCGAACCTTAAAAAGGTGTAATCATCAACAAATTTCGTGACTTAAATTTGACCCAAAATGTACGAAAACAGTTTGCACTTGAATTTTGACTATTGAATTGAGATCCAAACAATTTCAACATAGAGAAGATTCACAATATTCCTTGAATAATTTCAAATATAATTGAAACCAAAGAAAAATAACCACATAATAATACAAATTGATTCGAGCCCACCAGGAAAAACAAAAGGATAAACGGAAGGTTCTCTCAAAACATAAACCCAGAAGGCAAAGTGCTTAAAAATGTGAGAAAGAAGAGAAAAATGGCGTCTACAAAGAAACAGAATAAACAAAAAAACAGAAGCCAATAAATATTTAGTCCCTCAGTGATTCATCAGCTACCAAATTACAATGGTAAACATAGATGAACACACGCGCACACACTTACGTGTCTGTGTGTGCATGTGTATGTAATCCCACTTACCAGTAAGTAAGTATAATTGCTAGCAAAAGCCCATTTGCGTCCAGCTTGTGAATTTAAGATAAAATAAGAAAAATTAAGATCTGGGTTTGAAAATGCTGCTCTTTTACTCTGTGTGTCTGTGCGCGCGCGTGTTTTTGGAGGGAGGAGATGGTGGTGGAAGTGGTGGCGAGGAGCGGGGTGGCGTGGGGTAGGGGAGTGAAATATTCTGCTTTAGGTGTAACTTAAAAGGCTATATGTTGAAGTTGTTCCAAGAGTAGCAGCTCTTATTTTGGAAGCAAAGTTGGGAAAATAACATTATTAGTTGCTATTCTATTGTTTGTGTAGCAAATTGGCCTCCCATATTTAAAACATTGCAAATTCGGCCTCAATTTTTATTATAAATTAGACTATCAATCTCTAATAGTAAAATACATTTAAATTATTTTTAGATAGTCGTGGGACCCTTGAATATTCAACTTTATGAAGTTAAGTTTTATTCCCAACTTAGTTCGATAAACATGAGTAAGGATAGCAACAAAACGGGATAAAAATTTAAATATTTCAATTTCCTTCCCTATTTACTTTTTATTTATTTATTTATACTATATTTTAAATTTGAACACATAAAAATGTAATTATAAAAGGAGTTGCAATGAGCTATTATTCTCGGTTCCAACCCCAATTCCTTGGTGTGACGAAAAATTTTTGCTCGAGTTAAGAATACTGGCAAGACATTTATCATCCTTATCTAGGAGGACCAAGTGAGGATTTATCAAAAATTTAGAGCATGTATGGTTCAATTAAAAATCAATGTTTTGTTAATTTTTTTAAAAAGTAAATAAAATGTATGGTTGATTTATGTTTGTAAATTTGATAAAATGTATGACTGAAAGCGAATTTAAAGAAAAACATTTTTTTTTTAAATGTAGCTTAGATTGTTTCCTTCACTGTAATGAACGCATAACTATAATGAGATGTTAGGTAGGGAATGAGAAAAAATCATTAAATTCAATACTCGTGCACATTTTAATGTACCTAAACAGGGCTAAATTGTTAAGGAACAACTTGTTCCTTTTAAAAAGTGGAGGATCAACTTGCAAGTCATGCAGTAGGTTAGGAAACAATTGTCAAATTGTTTCTCCATAATTTCGAGCAAACGAAAATACATATTATTTTCGCCTGATATCTATAGTAAAAAAATGTATGAAATATTTTTATTAAATGGCGAAATTGCCCTTCGAAAATGAGATTATGGTAAGTGGGTGGTAGGATAAAAGCTGAGCTGTATTTTGGGTGGGGATTTGGAGTCAATAGCCAGCTCATAATTTAAGTATTTTTATTAATATATAAAATTAAATATCTACTTAAATAAATTAAATTTAAAATATAATTACTGTCACAGGGATCTTCCTATTGAATAATGTATGAACCTTTCATGTCAAGATCGATTAATGTCCAATTTAACTTATCTTACTGAGTCGAGCTTAATTTTTATGAAAATATTAGAATTTTCTCATAGAAATTTTTTGGTATTCTTAATTAGTTAGTTAATATGCACAAATTAGGATTAATAGTTGTTAATCTATAATAATCAGAAGAAGAGAAGAAGTAACTAAATTAGGAAAATGAAAACAACTTTTTAACAAAGTTCACTTTTAATTGGATAATAATTAGTACAAGAAATGAAGGAATTAAATTAGAGCAAACAATTTGAAGATATTTTAATACATATCTCCATATCAATAATTAACAATCATAAAGTGTTGAAATTACATCATTTTTGTTTCCATATTTATGTCCCTTTTTTTCAAATTATATTATATTATCTGCATGAGAAAAAGGACATATTGATAGGGTCATAGCACCCCATATTTTCTGCAGGCTTTTGGTAACCTCCAATGATCTCTTTCACTTGACTTTTTTTGTCCAATTAATTATAATTAGTTCGATTATGATGTTAAATGAGTTAAGTTGTCGAGACATAAGTTTGATATAGCTGACATTTGTAGAGGGTTAATCTGAATTGTCCATCTATGTCGATTCATGCTACCCACCAAACTCAATAGATACTCGACAAAGAAAAGAATTAGGTAAGAATATAATTATACATTCGTACTTCAGGTGTGTGTTGACGTTGAATTACGATTAGTTAAGATATTGGCTTCAATTTCCTCCAAAACATGATAGAATGCCTATTAAGCAACCAATTACACTGCAAAAGGTTAAACGAGTGGTCACTTTCAAAGGTCTGAAGACAAGGTTAAAGTCTTTATCGTAGCGAAATATTTGTTATTGTTAGGATTCTTGGGGGTGTGGTCCCGCTACTCCTTTGCAATAAGGTTCTAAAACTTATAGCTTGGTCATTTGAGGTCAATAAACTTGATCATCAAGTGAGTTGCATGTATTTGATCTCTAACTTGATCAATCAACGTTCCAAATATGTCTTTTTTCACCCCATGTCGCAAAATCCAACCAGTGGCCTCGACTCTACTTTTAATGTCAACATCAATTGAGTTACAAAGGGGTACATCAAAATAAATAACATATTTGACAAAGTAAGGCTAAAAACATTTTTTTTTTTTTTATCCATACATCTCGTAATATCATAGTTTAATATTCACTTATTATCCACTTGTCA
This sequence comes from Fraxinus cuspidata, assembly GCA_903798385.1. Classification (NCBI taxonomy): domain Eukaryota; kingdom Viridiplantae; phylum Streptophyta; class Magnoliopsida; order Lamiales; family Oleaceae; genus Fraxinus; species Fraxinus cuspidata. The sequence continues at coordinate 10,453 of CAIGRP010007621.1, forward strand.
AACGATCCATTGCTTTTAAGCACTTAAAAGACCTACCAAACAAGCACTATATTTAATCAATACAAAATTCGACTCTATTAATATCGTGCATAGATTGACGGTTATCAACGACATCATGTGGCTTACATAATAATTCATGTAAAAAAGGAAAGTTGTAGTACTCCAATTTCAGTCACATTCATTTTGCTTACAATTTTTTTCTGAACCACTTGGTACAAGTAATTAAATATTGCACCGTACGTTATCAAGACAATACTGTTCGGTTGGTTTGAAACCATTATACCCGATTTTAATTAGTGAAGCCCCGGTAAAATTAATCGATTTCTACCTGTTTTAATTGACAATATTAATCTAAAAATCTTTTTTTGCTAAGCTTAAAACGTCAACTTATAAGTAGAAAAAGCGTATCTTAAAATAAATTAGAATTAATTTCTAAAAACACATATTTTTAGTTTAACACTATCGAAATGTTTAGACATAAAATACCTTATAAAAGTAAATTTTACCTTATTTAAGCTTAGCTACGGTTGGCTAAGATTAAAAATTAGAACTTATTTATTTTAAATATTTTGCTTATTCTCGAATAATTTCAACTTTAGTCCCTTGGAGACTGACTTATTTAATTATAAGTAATTTTTTTGCTCATTACACACGTTTGCATGAGGCTAAGTGCTAAGAGGTTTTCTTTTTAATCCATTAATGTCTCATTTATTGGTAGGGACCACATAGTTTTCATTTTCACCTCCAGCGCAGTAGCCCATACGAGACGACAACGTGTCATGAGAAAACGACAGCGTTTCAATTAACCGGTTCCCTAATAAACCGGGATTTGTCTGCAAGAAAACAGCCGATACAAATAAAAAGGGGGAGTTTCTATCGTCGTAGGGAGGAATTTACAGTAAGAACATCGGATTGAAGTGACTTGACCGATTTGCCCTCGGAAAGATAAACAACACCAATGAGGTCCTTGGACATGCAACAAGTGTGGAGGGGAAGTAACTGAATTTTGGGTAGTTTGTTGGTTACGTACTTTGTCTGAATCTGAAAAAGGTCAAAACGGGTATTTTGATAATACTTTGTTGGTCACAAATAATTCATTCCATACGAAATAAAGTTATCAAAATTTAGACTTGATGTCTAAAATTGTTCGAATAACTTTTTAACTAATTTCGAGTATTGTTGATGGATAGATTTGAAATTCATGCTAAACCATTTTGAAGACTTGTAGCAAGATGTGGATTAATCTGCCTATTAATTAGAGATGAATGATACAGTTGATTCGACTTTGAGAGATCACTGAGTTATAGTTGGAGAATAATTATGTCCAACTAACCATAGCAAAAAGGTCTCAAACTAGGGTAGCTTTCTAAGCATCAAATTGATGTTTTGTCATCTTAGGGCGATAGTCTCAGACCTTTCATAGGTTAGGGACCGGGAGTGCCACAAATGGAATATTCAAGACCCCATCTTCACAAAGTTCAAAAGTTCAGAATTCCAACAGAAATTTTCCCGATAATTATTGTAAAGATTCTTTTTTTTTTCATGTTAACTATCTTCGTAATTTTATAGCTCAAGGAAAACAAACACTGCAACAGATAAGGTTACATTTCAAAGAATCTCAAGTATGTCAAACAAAACTTTTGAAAAGTCAAAAGTTGTTTATGAGACTAAGAATTCGATTTTAAATATATATGGATTATTTTTTTGGAAAGATTTATTTGGCTCATGTAGCTTTTCTATAAGAAACAGAAGTTCTATCGAACAAACCCTTATTACTTTTAAAAAAATATATCTATTCATTTGTGGCCATAGATAACACGAGTGTGCAGTATTCCGTGGCACAATCGTGGTCCGAAGAGTGAGTGTTTGTGTGTGTGTAAAGTGTTCGACAGATAAATTGACAATGACAACATTAAAATTGACTAACTAATTCGCAAAAAACAAGAAATAGTTTTGTACGCACAACCAATACAAAAACAACTTAATTATTCATTATCTTCATCGGGACATCATAGCTTTATTGCTTTATCTTCATCAGGACATCATAGTTTATTGCTTTCTTGCTGCCTGCCTTTCTTTATGTTTACAACATTAATTAATTCAAAAAATAAAAAAAGTTAAATTTGGAAAAATAGTGTTTTGCTTTTTGATGCTTATTCATTTTATGATTCTCTATGACCCTTTCGTGTAATTATTATAGCTCACAGTTACAAAATACATCCAAAACCTACTTTCACTCATGGATAGTTCCACTGTGTGATAATGTTTCTGGTACATTTTCATCATTTTAGAAAGGGAATATTTCCCTTTCAATTACACATTGATATCTAGTTTCCATTATTTTTAAAATATATTTCTTTTCTCTTTTATTTTCACTCACGCAATTTTCAATAAAATAACAACACACGCAAACCCAAAATTTTTTCCTTAATTTTTAATCATACATTTTACATTAAATTACTATTCCAAAATACATTTTTGACTAAAAATGGGGCGCATCTTTAATATTGTCTTTTGGTGCTTAGATTGATCTTCAGTCGATTTTACTTGACACTAGAGTCAAATATATTTCGAATTTGTAACACTTGGGCCGTGCAATGTATAACACCAAAAAAATAATAAAAATAATAATAATAAATAAAATAAATAAATAAATAATTGAAAGACTTAAGTCACGTGTACTTAATCTATTTTCTCGACGTTGAAGTCAAAAACTTTTGATTTTGTGACACTTGGGGGGGTCAAGACAGAAGTAATAGTTGCATGATATCAAGACTTAGCTCAAGCACTAAGAGCAAAGTTTTACTAGATGAACAAATCTGGGTTCGAGTCTTATTTTAGGGAAAAGGTGAAATGTAAGATTGAAACATTGATAAAAATAAGTTTTATATTGCATATGACCTTCCAACCAGGCAATTTCTCGCCCTTGGATTTTGATCGGACAAAGTCTTCGTGGGGGACTTTGGAGATATTTTTTAAACTTGATCAATCATCTAACAATAATTATTATAATAAATGGAGGGTAATTATTAATTAATATACAGCTTTACAAGATTGAGACAGTTCATTCATCCTAATCTAATCTAATCACATTCAAATTCTTGATTGGACTTAGTTTTCCCTGTACCACACTCAATTGACTGTCGTTTTGCTTCTGGTTGTTTTTCGTTTTAGAACTATTCTTAGCTTAATTAATATTTCGTTTTGCATCATGCAAGTTTTATTTAATTATGTTTGTGCTTTTGAGTGAAATAATTGATTGATTTGTTATTAACATCTTGTCATGTGTGTGTAGTTTAAGCTTTGAATTTGAGCAATTTTATTTGAATAGTATATAAAAGGCATGGCCCATGAGTGATAGAAATTAAAATTTTAATTTTAATATAAGTTAAAATCAATAATTAATTTTAATCACATATTTTATAAGATCCACAATTTTTTAACCACACATTTCATCAACTTTTATTGAAATCAACTAAAAATCTAATTTTACTCCCAACCAACCAAGGGCATGTTGATGAAGATGCCAAAAGAGCACCGAGCTACGCCATTTTACCGGAAAATGCGGACCGCTTAGATGACGATACATTGTTGACAGGATATGATTGAATATAGAAACAGATTGCTTTTTAAACAGTCCAATTCCAATGAATGCTATATGGATCGTAAGTACCCATTAGTCATCGCAATGAGGAAAGTTAATTCAATGAATCAAAAAGATTTTTTTGGAAGAGGATCGAGAAACTCAAAGTAGATTTCTTGAAATAATATTTGAAACCAAACTAACTTATATCTCAAAATACTCTCTACATCATTATCGATTTCATAAAATCTAATGGAACTCCTTACTCAAGATATCCAAGTCACCCAAAAAATCTATATGCTAAAGTGTATTTACAAAATCTACTTAATCGATTCTTCTCACTCAACAAATTTATATCTGCTGGAGTGTATATATATATATTCTTCTTAGTCCTTGTACAATTATCCAAATAACCCACGAAATATTTGTGCGAGAATGTATACGAAATCTAATTGATCGATTCTCCTCACTCAACAAATTTATGAAAACATGATTGAAATGTCCAAATAATCCAAAACTCTTAAGCTGCTTATTTGGTCTTCGGTTGTCATTAACTCTTACGGATAGATTATGTATTTTTAGTCTTATAAACCATGTTGTGTTGTATAGCAATCCCAATAATAAAGATAACTATGTGAATAAAGTGGTATTTAATACAAAATAAAACTTTCACCTAAATTTGTTCCATTATTGAGAACAATTAATTTAGGGCCACCGAGTTGACTTCTAACTAATTCTATTAAAATAATTTAGCCAAAGAATTTATAAATCGTTTAAATTATCGAAAATGAAGTTTGATCATTTATAAATTTTTAATAAAAGAATTAGCCACACCGAACGAAAAAAATTAGAGAAAGTTAGAACCACATTATTTGAAAATTTATACTTTTCAATACCTTGTCCACTGTAGGCTAAATCTATCTTTTTCATTGAAGATTCAACATGTATATGATTTTCCCTAATGAGTGAGTTAAACTTGAACTCAAAATCTCAGCTTACTTTGATACTCTGTTAAATTATCTTATCTAAAAGTTTATAGTATTAAAAAGGAGTCAAACTTATGTTTGAAGGGCTTTTCCAAAATCTAATGCTCTTTTGTTCAAAATAATTGTTTGGCTAAAGCCAAAAAGTAATGAACTTTTATCAAAAAGGTCTAACTGAGTTATATGGGAAGCAATAATTTATATTTAAAAATACATAGTAATATGTAAAAAAAAAACTTTCTAACTAAGTATATTTTAACTCAATTTAGTAAATATATAGTTTATACAAAATCACTTTTATAGGTATGTTTTCAAACAATCAACTTAATATTTACAATACTAATTGAATTTAAGCTTTTTAGTAAAAGCTTTGCTAACAAAAAACTCTTCTCATAATTGTTGTGTCAAAACGGACCCTTATTTACGAAAATGAGAGATTTGTGTGAATAAGAATAAGTTTAAAACTTCAGTGGGTCATTTTTGAAATTAAACCCTTGTTTGGTTTAGGTAAAAATCATATTTTTAGATTTTAATAAAAGTTAAAATAAGTGATTGAAAAATTGATAAAAATTGTAGGTCCCATGAAATATGATTCAAAATAAATTTGATATAAAAGGAGTTTTGAAAAATTGGAGCCAAACAAATATCTTATCCTGTGTCCTTTATTGGGCCAAAAAGCCCATCCAAAATTCTGGCTTGTATGGGTCCTAAAATTAGGATCAAATTGCTTGCAGTATTTGCCCCACAAAAAGTTGTTTATCTTTTATGCGTTTGAATTGAATAAGATTTTGCCCAAGCTCATATATACCTCAAGTCCAATTAAACGGGTCTTTCGAGTGAGACCATTTGAGTTTGAATCGAGCCGAAAAAAAAAATCATGAGTTCGAACTTGATTTGTCACAACATATGAACCAGTCTTAGATGAATTTGAATCGACCTCTATAAATTTTCATTAAGTCCCTAATATATATTCATTTTTTTCAAATTTATTTTTAACAATATATACTTTAATAAAATAATTTTGTACGTGTACGCTTTTCATGTAAATTTCGCAAGCGTACGTGATCGTTGACAAGTAATAGATTAAATAAATTAATAGTATCGTCTCACGGTGAATAAATTCATTTCAAGTTTACTATTTTATTATGGAATCTGAATTATGAAACACAAAAAGTCATTTTGATTATGATTATGCTAAATTATCCTAAGAAAGCTGTAAAAGCTTGGTTTTGAATTAAATTATGGATAATTGTAATCGAATTTTGAATGTGACTATTGCAATATATTTCAATTCTTGATTTATAATCTAGTCACATTCATACATTTTTGACAATCGATAAAACTATTAAATTTAATTTTCTTTTACAAAATAAATTAATTTCATTCTAATCACGACCCGAATATATTCCTAACCCGAATTTAAATAATTAAAATGCATTAAATTTTATATTATTAATATGATTGCACACGTGATAAATGTTATTCCTAACATCTATTGTATATATGTTAATTTTGTTGCGTTCTAAACTTATTGTGAGTCTTTCAACACTACTAGAAGTAACTAATTATTAATTGGTGATCAAACAATTAAATAATACAACGGATATGCAAGACTAATCACAAAACGCAAGAAATAAATTAAACTATTAGTTTTGAATTAAAATAAATAAATAATATGGTTCATCTTTATCCAAATACAAAAATAGGTTTAGTCTGACATGATTTTATATAAATTACAAGAAAATAATGAAAAATCATCTCCAGAATCATAAAATAACGCAAGAAATCTTGATCTTCAAATCCAAGTTTAAAATCTTCAAAATCTTGATGTAATTAACTTTCAATTCCTTGTTAAGTAGTGAATTTGTTGACCTATAGTTGACTTCACGTTTTGATTATAACAAACAAATTTTTTTTTTATTTCTAACAATTGAATTTGAGTTTTCATCGTTTTAGTTGCAAAGTTGATCAATTAGAAACAAAAAGATTACTACTAAAAGACTCGCATTGGACGATCAATAAAAATCAACATGGAAACTAAGCATTCATATCAAATCATTCAAAGACAAAGAACTTCAATAGTCAAATATTGTAGAGATTAGATTTATATGTTTCGGATTCATATGTAAATGTAAAATATTTTAATCCTTAGCAATGAATCAATAAAAGCTCAAATGAATGAATTTTTATGCACGAGAAAAATTATTTTATATAAACATTTGCATAAAATTATTTTTCAAAAGCTAAATATTTCAACTTGATATTTAAACTTTTTACAATGTTACTTACCCTGAAAAATAAAGTAAAAAAGTCATTCAAAAGCATACTCTTTTTAAAACAATAAAAATGAAGCATTCGGAAAAAAGTCCAAGTGGACATCTGATTGACCTCGCGAACGTCCGGTTCGCAAAACAGTCATTTTTAAACCTTTCCGATTTTTAACGCACAACGTCTAGTTTAATTGTCTAATTCTGGATGTGAACGTCCAAGTTGTCCAGTTGGTATGAAATTTTGGTGTTTTGACTCTATAAATTTCATTTCACTTCGCATTAATTATATACTTTTAGAGCATTTAAGTGAGATTTTCTTGAACTAAATTATATTGATCTTACAGCTTATTTATTTTTATCAAATCATTTACTTTGAAAAACTTTTGATTTTTTACCTGACACTTGAGCTTCATTTATTACTATTGTTAGTCTATTTCTCTTTTTGTATTTAATTTGATCATATCATTTATTAGGAAAGAAGATTCAAATTGTAAAATTAATTCTCTTTAAATTTGTTGGTCATATCGAGATTCCATAAAATTTAATATTGTATAAGAACAAGTGCGCTTATTTGTAGGTTATCAGAAGCATTGCAAGGATTTGGATTGCATCATAAGTCAATCAAATATAATGAAAATACCTTACTCTTGACAGAGAACTTCGTAACAGATGACGTAGATCATTGTTTGGATCGATCATCTACAATTATATCGTTTGCACATTTTTTTCATTTTACTTATTGATTTCGTATTTGTGCATTTTTGTTTGATTTATTTATTCATTTTAAATTTGCTTAAACTTGGATTAAATTTTTTTTTATTTTTAATAATCAATTCACCACCCTCTTGATTAGTTATTCTTTTCATTAGTTATTATTGGGCCATCGGAATTAGACTCTAGTTCTTGATGATATTATTGTATATGAAGAAGTTGGCGAGAGGTTATCAATGTTTTCCCCAAGTTCTCAATTTATAGAAGTCAAAAATTAGGTAGATATCGTGACCCATTTAAAACTAAATCAAATTCGGATACAAAACAATTTTACCACCGTTGGTCCCTAGAGTATGCCCGTGCCCCCGCGCTATAGTCAAAACTATCTCGGGTGGTTTTTGCATAAATCAGCGCGTCCGCTCGTCTTTGTGGGCATGTAAGCCACTGTTTTTTTCTTTGAGCAGCTTTCGATATTTTAATCATAACTTTATCTTCCGATATTCAATTTAGGTGATTCAAAATGCATCGAAAAGTTAATTCAAATGGCTACAACTCTTCTATAGGTATAATTTCTCCATTTCTGACGTTTTCTATCCCAAAAATGGCTCAAAATGAGGCTAAAAATTCATAGTATTAACTTTTTTGACTGAAAATTGATTTGTGAAAGTATTTTGGCTATATTTACCCTTTTGACCTCCAATTATATCCAATTAATCCTACATGATCTTCAATTATCATTTTGTGATTCAAATAAACTATTGTCTTTTTGCACTTTGGTTCTCAAACTTTGAATTTCTTCAATTTTCGTCCATTTTTCGTTCATTTCTTCCAATTTCACTTCTAATCATCGAGTTTACTTAAAAAATAAAATATACATGAGATTAGGCATAATTAATTAAAAGAACTCCTAAATCTCTTTATTTAAAGGTTCGGATAAATGTATAAATTACACTTATCAAACACATCCAAACTTGAATATTTATTTGTTCTCTGATAAAACCATAACCTAATTTAACAAACAAATATGCAAATAAAGTTTTGGTTAGATAATTTACAGTTTTGTCTTAGAATTGAAGTCATTGTATTAAATTCATGAACAACTTTAAGGTCACTATACTAAAATTAATATCAATTTCTCCAATGCAAAATGGTGTGCTTGTGTGTGAAAAATAAAGTAAAACATTATAAATTCAAGAGTTGTTTCAATTCCCGGCTCTCGCTGGTCAAATTTGTTATTTCTTCACTCATAAGATTCACACACCCCAAACTTATTTTATTTTTTCTTTAAGGTGTGATTTAAAATTGAATTTTTATACTAACTCCTTACTCTCTCAAGTTTAAATGGATCCCACTAGTTGTAAGTTAATACTTCAACAAATAAGGATTCTTCAAATTTTTTATTGCTTCAACCTTCAAAATTCAACTATGCTAATACTTTATTTCAATTATCTAATTCTCTTAAATATATGTTTATGACTTAACCAAAGCATGTAGTACGTAAATTTTTTTTTATGTATGGACTTCCCTCCATTTAATTTTCTAAATGACCATTGTAGGGAACTTTTGACTAATGACTTTCAAATCAGATGACTACATGGTACCATGTTTTAGATATCCATGTAGGATTAATCACCCAAATCATAAAGACTATGAATAGATGTTTCACAATGAGGTAGTTTTTTCCCCGTCACAATTAGTGTAATGCCCTTCATTAAACACTCATTCTCAAAAATCGACTCTCAACTTAAGATTTTCACCAATTTTTGTCTTGTAAGCCTTAGACAATCAACACAAAAATTTACACACATGAAACCCCATTCATATCAATATCTTTTTACAACAGTTCAATTAACCCAAAACTATTTTAAATTTGGTCTACAAATGTAGAATGTAGTAATTTTTTTGGACTTAGCATCTAAACTGTACTTTATCAATGTATTAAGCATATGAATCAACTCATTCTTTTACAATGCTAAACTTCATTCACGTGTGTAAAAAGTATCAAATTTCGTATGGATAAGAATCAATTAATCTAACTCTTGTTTGGACTCCATTTTAATTTTAATGCATTTTTCTCTTTTTTCTTTTCAACCACACATTTTCAATAAATAATATTACACGTAAATTTAAATTTTTCTTTCTTTTTTAATCACACATTCTCCAATAAATTACTATTCCAAAATATATTTTTCCCTAAAAGTAATCTTACGAAGCCTAAACAGGGGCTAAGCATGTTATCTATTCATAGATCATAAATGACCACATAATTTCAAATATATTTATCATCGTCAACAAAGCTACCTAATCCACACAAACTAACTCACTAAAAAATAAATTTTATTTAAGATTTTTGCATTTTTTTCTTTCTTTTTTTCTCATATATAATAAAGTAATTTTAATGTTTTTTCCACCCTCAAACTTAAAGTAAATATTGCCCTCAATGTCTTGAAATATAATCTAGTAACAGAAAGGGGTACGGAAAGAAAGGAAGAAGATACTTCCCAAATTTTTGTCTAATGTTAGAGGTAAGCTTATTGGATTCGTTCATTCCATTTTTCATCTGGTTAAGCCGCCTCCAGCCTTATATCCTTGTGCCTTGAAAAGATGAAAGAATACATCTATATAAGAGTCAAGAAATATTATAAAGGTTACAATGTGGTGTGTATGATAAATAGTTTTTTTACACCCTTGGAACTTTGAAAAGTGTGCAACATGATTCTTTTACTTTTTGACTCAAATATAAAAATTCTTTTCTAGGCTAAGTATAAATTAATGAACCTTTTAATTAAAACAATAATATGCCTAAAACTAATGCATCCTATCAAACTACAAGCAATGCAAAAAGATAAAGTATAATAAATAAAAATGTAATAACTGCTTCCCAATAAAGCTTGATTCAAAGTCTTTAGCTAGACTTTGTTGAGGAGTTAATCATGGTAATTTATAGTGGACTTCACGGCAAAGCTTTGATCAAAATGTGCAGCATTGTCAACCCCCTTTTTTCTATGCTTGAAGAATTCATTTTTCATCTTTGAGGTTCTCAATTGTTCCACTAACTCCTTTTTTTTTTTTTTTGGCACTTTAAATGCTCTTTCGCTTCTTCTACCTTAACCTTTCTGTTATTCTTTTCATGTGATGGTTTCTCGACAGTGATATAGATTTTGAACTTCTCTCATCATCCACCATCAATATCAGTTTGCTTGCTTCAAAGTCTATGATAGCCCGACTTATTGATAGAAAATATCGATCCAAGATTAGTAGTGTTGCATTCCACGGTTCTCTATGTCTAAGATAACAGTCCACTAGGAATATGAATGTGCACACTTTAATGAGCACATTCTCAACCACTCCTCGAGGGTATTTGATTGATATGTCCACCAGTTGAAGAGAGATAATTGTGTCCTTTAGCTCTTCTAAACTTAAATTTCTATAAATACAAAAGGCATTATATTTATATTTATTCCAGAATCACATAAACAAAAGTAGAATCATTTTCTATTGAATAAAGGTATATCGAGACTCCATAGATCTTCTAGTTTAGAAGGTAATTAGTTAGCAAGATAGTACTACACTCCTCATTCAGATTAATGGTCTCAAATTCAGTTAACTTTCTTTTCTTTAATAAGATCTCCTACAAAAATTTGCATATCCTGGTATTTAAGATATGGCTTCAGTGAAAACCTTTGAATATTCAATTGTTGCACATATATCCAAAAATCTTGAGATACAAGAATTTTGATTGTTAGTAGGTCTCCCAAAAAATTGTAGTGGATAAGCTATGGTGGATCTACTTTCTACCATTGGTAGAACTATATATTCTTCCATTAGTCTCACATTTTCATTACCTACAGCTACAACCGAATGTGTTGTATCTTCATTCAAACTAATGGCCACTTGATTCTATATATCTTCTACCATTAGTTCTGCTCGCTATTGTTGCTGTGCTTCTATGTGTTTTTTCCTTCTCAACCTGATATTCATTTGATTTTCGGATCAAATTAAGCAAGATCACCGTACCTCGAACTTTGAATGTAAGATCTTGAAAATAAGAAGATAAAGCACTATATTATTTTTATAATATGAAATAAAATCTAATATAGCAATAAAAACTCAGACTAAAGCTAAAATAAATTAAACTAATTAAATACTACAGTTCCTAACAACGCCGTCAAAAAATTTATCGATTTTTTCTGTATGTGTATGGGATCATGAATAAGTAATAAAGTGATGAATGAGATGTCATTCTCACGAGAACTATGTACTTAATCTAATGTCAATCAATTATTGTTCTAATTGAGTAGCCAAAGTTGTTTGAATGATTTATACTAATTATCAAATTATAAAGCTTTTATAAATTTAGATGAGAAGGTTACTAAGATCTTGAATTTCACTTATTAATCCAATTCAATACAGCTCAATAACATAATATTATATGAACATTCTTGTTAATCAATCTTTCTAAGTTAATTAGAAGCATCTATCGATGTCAATTAAATCTATCCTCCTACGTACCTTCATATATCTTTATAAAAGATGTGAATATCAAAGCATGCATTAAAAGTATTAGAACATTTATAAAAATCATGCAAAATATAGCGGTATATATGTATCCCCCATCAAACTTTTCAATAATTGTTGTAACTTGCTATCAATCCTTTTGTTTCTCTTGAAGTCAATAAAACTCATAAATCAATATAATTAGTGATCAAGTGATTGAAAAACATTAAACACAACAACATCCAAGAATAAACATATATTGTGTGTCAAATTATCGAAAAAATCCTAATAAGAGTTCATCAATGTTGTTGACGTTGGGATTTGTTCGAATAAATCTCAAGCCAACTTGGATGTAAACAGGAAATTGATTGAGTGTTTTATTGACAAAGTATCAATAGTAATACAGTTATCTCTTTTCTTTTTGAATGAGATATTTGAAATATGAATATGTAAGGGTGCCTCCTTTTGATCTCCTCATCTTCCTCTTTTATAGGGATGAACCATGCATGCATTCTTCATTTTCAATCTTGTCAGCTACAGTACCAAGCTGAGAAGGTACGCTCTTTGTCACCTTTAGATTGGCCAAAGAGCTCGACTTGTCAGGTCATCATGAATTAATCACATATGTGGTCCCCAGTAATTAATAAATTACTTAAAGAGAGAAGATAATGCATCTTATTGGTGTGAATTGTGGGCGCTGATGTAAGACCTGCCAGATGTCACTTAGTTGTGGATGATTTGTACAATGTGTAAGAAGGCTTTAATCATTATGCTTCCCTGGGCCTCAATCAACTACATAACTGAGCTGACCTCATATATCCGAACTTGCATTAGCACAAGCATTTGATCCACGTCAAACTGTATTTTGCCGACCTCGGAGGTTAGACGTCAACAAATGTGTCTTAGTAGTTAAATCCCTAGCCTAGGATTACAAAATTGAAAGAAAATATTTTTAATTGGAAGAACATAACAGATGATGAAGAAGAAGACTGATCTTGAAATTTTGAATCTCTTCAATGATTTTTTGATAAATCTCAAATATATCTGGTTGTTGTATCTCCAAAAATTAAGGTTGAAACTTCAATTTCTTAAAATTTTGTAATTTCCCTTTAATTCTTACAAGAACAACGGGTTGGCCCCTCCTTTATGATGACGATATCTGAATAATGGTGTATGAGCGGTGTCTCTTGACAAATGATTATGTTGGGTATTTATAAGGCTCCAAAACCAAAAATCGTGTCAAATTCCAATCGCAAGAAGAATTTGTGTAAAAATAGGAATCTGACACGTTTTCCCAGTTTTGCGTAACGCCTAGGTGCTACACTTGTTGTCTATGTTCTTTTTCTGACTTCACAAAGCCGAGGCACTATACTTGCTGTCCACTTGTAATATTTCAATCCTTCATCTTTTATTTGCATTTAATTGAGTCCAAACATTCTCCAATCTTCGATATTATTTTCGAATCAACTATTGAATGTGTGCAATTTAGTACCCCGAACTTTAGGTTTCTTCTGTTTTTATTCTTATTCGCTGTTTCTCATTCATTTCTTCTAATTTCACTTCTAATAATCGAGTTTTACCTAACAAGCGAAATATAAAAGAGATTGGACCATAATTAATTAAAAGAACTATACTTTCTTTGCTATGTTCTTGTTTTTTCTTTGTTCATCAATTTGGTCGGAGTTCAATGACATATTGCTCCTAAAATAGTTGAACACAAGCCTGCCAAAATAGGGAATTGGGATTAGAGAGATGTAGAGTAGATGGTACAATTGGGGATATAACATTATAAGTAGTAGCCTCTCATATCCTTCTTAACAATCGGCTATGTCTCAATACATAATTTAGCTGTATGTGGGTGAGATAAGAGAATTGGGGAATAGAATTTTGTATGACTAAAATCGGGGACACAATATTGGACTTGAAGAAGTTTATGAGCTTGTGGAAGTTGTGTTTCATTTATAGTAATTTTGGTGAGTTGATAGTTTGGTTGAATTGTAAATTCGTAACTTGCCCGTGAGATTTCTGTGCAATATGTTAGCAACAAAGGGAACAAAATCTGGCAGATGATAGATGGAGTACAACTTCTCAAAGATGAGTGATCATTGGGAAGTATTTTGAAATTTGATGAGTAAACCTTGACTAATTACAAGTTGGATGATTAATGAAACATTGATTGAGCTGTAATTTTTTAACTGTCATAATTTACCACATGAGATTTTCATTAGCGTCAATGAATTAGGTAACAAATTTTTAAGGTTGATGAATAGAGTACAAACTGACTTAGTTAAGTGAGCACTATGATGTTTAATGAGTAAATCATGACCATGGTATAAGTTAGATGATTGTTGAACCATTTAACTCATTTTATTGGCATACAAAATTATCCATTAGATAGATAAATAAATTATAAGATTGTAGCTCTTTGGGGTTACCTACAAAATTATCAATGTGTGACATAAATGACGTACCCGATTTACTCTCTCTATTTTTTTTTTTTTAAGGTTGGTTGGATAGGCGATTTGAAGGATTCTCTTGACATAATAAATAGGTCTTGATTTTTCCTTGTCAATTGATTCTAAAGTTTGAATTATGAATAGCTTCGCATAATGTTATTTATCTAACTTTTAACAATCAATGGTCTAAGTGTTAATTAAGTTATTGAACATCTTAAATAGAATTAGACATTTCTCTTAGAGTTAAAAGAAAAAGCTTATTTGACATTGTTGATAATGAAACTTATCAAAGAGATTCGTTTCTCAAATAAACTTTAGTTTGCCAATCACATAAATGTCATTTATGTCTCTTAATTGACATGTAGAGATTACTCAGTTATTTTTATGTACATCATCTAATTTGTTCTTAAGTATCCTTCCATTTTCCTTTAAAGGCTTCAATTTTGAAGCTAAAGTTCCTTTTAAAGGTAAAGATTTTTCACTTGATCTTTGATTCTTGATAAAGTTAACACTGATGATAAAACTTGGTTCAATTACCATAGCTCGGTTTAGATGGTAACTTGTTCAATAGTGTTCAATTTAATAAACCATCACCAATACCATAGCTAGGTTCAATTTCGGCTGGATCCATTACATAGTTCGATTCGATTCTTAAAAATTTAAAACCAAGTTATTTGGTGCTCTTTGAAGCACATTGATGAAATAAAGTCACACGACCATTTTCTTGAAACAAAAACAAATCAAACTGAAACACAGCTGACAGCCCCTTTTATCCACCGCTTTCTTCTCCAAATTTGATCACTCCGATCTCATCAAATCAAACGCACTCACATATACACACGCAGAAAGAATTGTCGAAAATGGATGCATTTGATGAGGGCTACGCAGGAAAAAATGATGGCGAGGAGATCCAACCAAATGCACGTCTCTCCGACAACGATTCCTACATGGGCTACGACCCTTCACAGCGCTATGATTTTGACGACGACGCCCATGACGGAGCTCCACCACCTCCACCTCCACCTCTACCGCAACCAGCCCCTATGGCTATGGATGACTTTTCCGTGGATCTCATGATGAACACTAACAATAACATGCAGTCGTCGGAGGGTTATGGGTTCGGTAGTTCCATGAATCCCGAGTACTCTCCCTCACCTTTCCATGAGAATGGCATTGGTGGTAATGCAAATGGGAACGAGAAGCCGTATGATACTGCAGCTGTCACTGAAGGGCTTCTCACGGATCCCTCTCCTGATGGGCCGTTGCTTCCCGACCCCGGTGATATGCGTGAGGAAGGAGGTGCTTTTCGTGAATGGCTTCGGTAAGCATTTTTGTGTTCGTTATGTGTAATGGAAAATGTGTATATGCCTTAATCTTGAGTGATTTTGAAATGAAATTGATTTGCTTTGGATCACAAAACTGACTGATAAATGTCATTAGATCTAGCAATGAATCAATAAGTGGAACCTATATAAATGCACGCTTATATCTGTTAATTTATTTTTAAAACTGTCTTAAGTATACTATTTCTTAATATTCATGGTGAAATGTAGTTGGCAGAGAAAAGTATGAGATGCATATTTTCGGTGTATTGTATAGGTAAACTAAAATGATTAGTTTTTAGGAAACTGGTGTTCAGTAATTAGTACGCGTGTATGTTACATACTATAGTATTAGTCGTCACTAACTATTATAGATTCATTATTGGATGCTTTGAATTCCTAATTGCTTGCACATCGACCAATTTTCTTGAATAGTTTCCAAATTGTTTTATAAAAGAAAATGTCATGATAATGGTAGATAGACATTGTGAATGTGCTTAACTGTTGAAACTTGAGATTTTTCTTGTCATAAATTTTTGACGCAAGATAGAAATTGTATGGCCTTAGCCTCTGATATTTCATCCCTGCCTTCTCAATCCATGCACTTGCATCTATGAAGATAAACTAATAGATTTTCTTAGCTAGCTTAGGATTAAGGAAATATGTACAGAACTTATTTGGACTTCAAATACTTATATCAAACTTGGAACCAAGTTAGGAAACTTATTGAATATAATTAAGAACTGATTCTTCTCTTTCATCGAAATACTAAATTGTAATTAATGCCTAATATTGTCTCGAGTTGAGTTCTGCGTGGAGAAACCTTTGAAGGTGCTTGCGCAAGTGTAGTAAAGGCGACAATTGAGTTAATATCTGTGGTGAAGTTTGAGCAGAAAATTGATGGGTCTGAGTCCAATTATTTAATTGTTTGGTTAAACCAGCTTTGTCTCGAAATTGTTTGTGAATGATGCAAAGCACTTTAATTTGTCTTAATCCTGGTCGAGGCTTCAAAAAATATCCATTCTGAGCAGTCTGTTCATGTTTTCGGTCTAAGTTAGTTGAGCATTGGTAAAATGCATGTTAATTTCCAAATGCCATTAGGCATTTTGTAATTATTAGTTTCATGTTTGGCTTCAGTTACCATCTCTCTTCCTTATGCACAGTGGAAAAAGAAAAGAAAAGGAACACAAAATTAGTTATGTTTAATCTTAATATTTTTCTTGTGTAATGCACTAGTATAGCTCACCAAGATCTTTTCATTCTATTAATTATCCAAATTACTAAAGAAATCTTAAAGTAGATGTCTGCTTCATTCTGGAGTTGCTATTGCTATTAGGGAGGAATCTTTGTTATACTACTTTTGACTTTTGGTCTATCGCAAATTTTATTTTATTTTATTTGGAACTTTTAGGAGATTGGCGTGAAAGAATGTGGTTAAAGGCATCTATGTTACTAAATTCCCATCACGTTTCCTGCTAATATTGTTTCATAAATACAATACATAACTCTAATTTCTGTCTCATTAGTATCAATAAAGGAGTTCTTTTTGTCATTACTTTGGCTTTATGTCATTTTCAATGTCATTCATATCAAATTGGCAAAAACACACTCATTTAATTTTGGCTACAATCTCAGACTACTCTTGAGTGTCTACTATAGGGAAGTAAAATATGTCGTTAACCTGGAAATATTGCAAGACCATTTTGAGATAAATAGGAGAAATTTGCAATTGGAAATCCATCTCTAGTATATTTCCTCACAAAACCATCACTGAACTATGACACAGATGTATATTTATTTACAGATTCGTTTCTAATTTTATCACTCTACAATTTGTCATGAATATTTGTATATACGAAGTACACCTTGTATACTCACATGTATACTAGTGCTTGCACAAGAAAAATACTAAAGAAATCTTGAAGTAGATGTCTGCTTCATTCTGGAGTTGCTGTTGGCTTTTATG
This sequence comes from Fraxinus cuspidata, assembly GCA_903798385.1. NCBI lineage: Eukaryota > Viridiplantae > Streptophyta > Magnoliopsida > Lamiales > Oleaceae > Fraxinus > Fraxinus cuspidata. The sequence continues at coordinate 28,241 of CAIGRP010007621.1, forward strand.
ATTTGTGTATCGATGTATGGATACTCGCAATATATGAAAGCTTAGTTTCAAGGTTCTGAAAGCTATCATTTTCTTGCACTTACAATTTGCCTTTTCATCGTCTTGTATCTATGGATTCATTGCTGTTCTTAGAAATATTTATTCATTGGTTAAAGTAATGTTTTGCTTCGTCATATTCAGCACAGTTTCATTCGCAGAATAAAATCGTTGGAGAACTGTTTTTTTTTACACAACTCGCTTCCAATCTGAACACATTAAGATTTGCGTGTATCTTGCAATATTGTCTTTATCTACTTTTTGATTATGTGTTAGATCAACAGACTCTATGTCAAAATTTCACCGTTTTTCAATATACTATTCAGCTGAACAAAAGGCTTCTGAGAACATGGTGCTTCATCAGTAAACATATTATAATTTTCTAAAACCTCTCAATGTAGATTCTCACGAAACCAAAGTATTGGATATTCTCTTTGTGATCTTAAAAGACTTCTTTTGTTTTTGTTGGCATAGTCAAAATGCCATTTATCTTGAGGAGAAAGAGAAGAAGGAGAAAGAGATGAGGAATCAGATTATTGCTGAAGCTGAGGATTACAAAAGACAGTTCTATGAAAAACGGAAACAGAATTGTGAGACTAACAAGGCTCAGAATAGGGAAACAGAGAAAGTAAGATCAAACATCCAACTTCATGTAACAAACTTTTATTTACAACTGGATATTTGTTTTGTGCAGCTTTACCTTAAAAACCAAGAGAAGTTCCACAAGGAAGCTGACCAACAATATTGGAAAGCAATTGCGGCGATCATCCCTCGTGAAGTTCCCAATTTTGAGAAGAGAAGAGGGAAAAAAGAAGAGTTAAAGAAACCTTCTGTTTTGGTTATTCAGGGGCCAAAGCCCGGGAAACCCACTGATCTCTCGAGAATGCGTCAAATGCTTCTGAAGTTGAAGCAGACACCTCCACCTCACATGTTACCACCCCCACCAGAACCTGAGAAAGATGGTAAAGATGCTAAGGGAGGGAAGGATCCGAAGGACGCCAAGAATGAGAAAGTCGGAATACCAAACGAACTAAAGGATGCTACTCCAACAGCTTCTTTGGCTGCCGCATTAGACAAGCCCGTTTCACCTGCTAAAGATGCATCTTCTGCTACAGGAGATAATAAAGAAGCCGAGAAGGAGGCTGCCTCTATCGCTTGATGGGTAATTTTTTATTCATTTTATTTGTTTTCTTCACCCTTAATTTAGTTATCTCACCAATAGCAAAGGAATAAAAGAAGCTCTCTTTGACTCCTATTCTCAGCAATAGGGGCTGTACAGAGCTCTGTTCTAACTTGCTTTTTACATTACACTTATTTTGGTTCTTATCATTTACATTCGTATCGTTTGGTTATATGTCACAAACATCTAATTTTTGCCTCATTCTGTTGACTCACTCATACAGTGCCAGAAATTTTGGTGTCTAAGATGATAGATGCTCCAAATTCATTAACAGCATATTTCGTGGGTGAAAATTAGTGCTTTAAACGTTAAGTATTGGAAGACTGCACAGCAACATATCTTTGACGAAATATATACCAAACATTTTCAACTACACATTTCATTAATTTTTATTAGAATCTACTAAAATTTTGATTTTAATCTACATCAAACAAAGGCTAAATGTATAAGAAATTAAATTGAAAATTGATATGAATGTAAAATTGTAAATACTAATTCAGTAATCATTTTAAATACGGTATAAAATAATAATAAAAAATGTGGGCGATCTCGAAGGATCTTACATCCCTTTCTTTGTCGTGTGTATTCAACACGAAAACTTCCTCTAAAATGGAGAGTCCGAGCACATAGGGTGTGATATACGATTACAATGGAGGGCTTTAATTCTCCTCTAATGTTGGGAAGATTTTGGACAAGGACCATGTGAGGGAAGAATTGGACAACAGCTTTCACATGTAAGAATCAAAATATCCACGATATTGTGGGCCAGTTTCCACGTGTGGTCTTCATCAGTATTTTCTTCTTTAATTACAAATTTCTGAAAGTTGCTCTCTTCTCAAACCACTTGTAAGATCCCATGTGAGGCATCAACTTAACTGCAGTTTGTGCATTCATATCTTCTGTCAGACTTGGATATCCCCACAAAGTTATAATGTATGTAAGAAAAAGAACATACAATTGAATTGGCGTTCTATTACAAGTCGAGATCTACAGCCTTCACTTGACTGATCTCCTAGTAAAGTAGAAGTCAACCTAGAAGCCTTGTTAGTGAATGAGACGAGGCCAACATAAGAAGTACTACAAGATGAGATCTTTTATCCCAACTTGTTACACAAGTACTTGTTAGCAAATGAGAAGACGCTAACACAGTATTCTTTACCATGTGAGGCATCAAGTTGACTGCAGTTTGTGCATATTTCTACTGTCAGATTTGCCCATAACATCCCTACAATATTATAATGCAAGAAAAAGAACATAGTTTTATGAGTTGAAATATGTCAGTCTAATTTTTCACACCTTGGTAGTTGGTACATAAGCCCAACAAGAAGACGTCAACATAGTATATCTAATAAGAGCTAGTATGTTAAGGGCTCACTTGGTATGTCTTTTGTTTTTACTTTTGTTTTCTATAGATGAAGTTTCCTTATTTTTTGTCTACAAACAAATTTTTATAAGAGCTTTCTATTACATAAGTGCTTTTAGATGAAGTTACATTGGATCAACTTCCTCTAAAAACTTTTCTAGCAAAAAACTCTTTCATTAAATTTGTCAAACGGGTACAAAAATAATTTTTGAATATCAAAAACTCTTTTAACTTTTTGACGCCGAGCAGAATAGTGATTATTCTGCAGGCAGAAGTTCGCAGATATTTAACAGAGAAGAACTCAAGAGAAAACGTCAAGAAAACAAGAAAAGTCTTTATTATTCATCAAATGTCGAAAAATAACCCACAAGGCGAGTTATATAGCTGAAAAATCATAAATATGGAATTTACCAAAAATAGCAAAATCTCAATAATCATATCAAAATAAAGTACGTAAGAAAAAAAACAATATCATCAAAATCTGACTTAATTTGAGTTCGTAATCCATGTTAAAAAGACAAACGAAATATTATCAAAAAAAGAAAAAAAAGAACTAAAATTGAAGATTCGGAAGAGAAAACAACGGATTTTGCCCTCGAAATCGATGCGCATCGAGAAGAGCTTTCTGAATTGGGGTCATGAGCGTGACTCTGATTACCGTAGTCAAAATTTTGGCCAAAATACTAAACATGTTCAAAAAGGCCCCAATTAGGAAAGATCGTCGACTACTTACCATTTTTACGCTAATCCGTCAACTCATGGTATCTCAGCGCCATCAACAAGTTATCGTACAACTCGACTTCGTTTGACTCGAATGTTCCTGCATCACTTTTCAAAAACTATATCAAACTGACCATGAAATATTAAAAAAAAGTAGTGGATGAACAATGAAACAAGGACAACTTATCTCAATTCCTACTTTTATACATGTGTTATGAATGTGTTTATCTATGTGTGAAATAAATGCTACTTTAACTTTTTTGCTTTAAGTCTTCCAACTTTTGTTGAAGTCAACAAATGCTGCTTAATTTTGGGCAGAGGAAAATTGTCATAAGGTGCTGTAGGGTTGCATTCAAATGCTGCAAGAAAACTATGTTCAAGAATTAGTAATTAATGAAACACAAACAATTTCAATGTGTTTGTATATTGGAGTAAAATAAACTGGAAATTATTAAAGAAATAAGATAAATGAGAGATGTTTTCTCTTGATTGTTACTCAATGTCGAACATTTTAAAAGAAAAACATAGTGATGTTGGGCATTCGAAGTCAACATTTGAATTTCCCAAACTTTAGTAAATGCGCTATTCAACACTAAAGTACGTAATATAACACTGTCTTATAGTTGAAAGTAGCCCGCACATTTCAATTTCGAGATATGGATGAAAGGTCCAAGCCCAAACAAATGAGAAACATTGATTGGGCTCGGCAAGCAAAAAAATGGGGGGACAATTATACCCACTACCCAAAAAAAAAAATCAAATATTAGATTAATACACTTAAAACTAAATGAAGTCTTAATTTCCGTATTAATTACTTCAAAAACTTCAAACCCCTCAAAAAAGCCCCCAAATCAAAAAGGGGAGACCCCTAAATAAAAAAAACCCTGTTCTAACCTCCGTTCTTTATTTCAACTTCGACTCCAAGTGATGAGTGGTAGTAAGCATCAGAGAATAAATGCATCCATATCAAAAAGAAAACCAAGTTTACAGTGCCAAGGACAAATGAGCTTTGACAATGCTTAACCATCAGGAGAAGTCCAAGTATGAGCAGAAGGTTATGGCTGATTTGCAGCGCCATATTGGGCAGCATACCGGTGTTTCTCACGATCCTTCTGTTGGGAAGGCTGGTGAGGGTGATGATGCTTAATTCTAGGTTATAATCACTGTTGTCTCTATTTTGTTTGTCCATGTCTTTTGTTCTTATTTGGATTATTTAATGTTATCATATGTTGGTGTTGAGAATCTAGAAGAACAAATCTTATGCTTAAATTACTTTCAAGTCTTTTGGTACTTGAAAAAACAAAAGAAGAGAAGGAAAAGTGGGGATGGGGCAGTGTAGTGGAAAGATCAATTCTACCTTTCCAATTCTAAGCAGTTTAACTTTCTCTTGTGGCTTATACCCCAAGTCGTAATTGTATGACACAACTTTATATTGACTTTAGGCAAATGTTTCAGCATTACAAAAGGGATACACAAGAGTTCTGTGACAATTTGGTATAAAACCATTGATGCAAGATATGGATTTAATAATATCTTCATAAACTTTCACATGAAATCTACATTTACTAAGATACCATCCAAAGGGACATGGATTACTAATCCTTACCGCGTTTGAAAGCAGAATTATAAAAAAATGAATTGCTAAACACTTTACGAATCACTGTCTTCCCTGCAAGAAGCCAACTAATGCAGGTGCAAAAGCCACAATGCATTTTGAAGACTTCTCTATGTAGGGAATGATTGATCAACACACATTCAATTAATTAGGGACTATACGGTTATAGTTATTTGTAAAATAATGTAGTTTCTGCAGTGTTGTCATTTTCTTCATTCCTTAGCAATCATCTGGATAGTGGATCCATTTCAAATCTTGTTTTCCTTCAATCTATAGCGGATTAGTGGTTTAACTATGTTGTTTTCTTGCATTTGTGTGATATAGAGAAAAAATTATGTATTTATTCATAACTTATTTTTAACTTTTGAGAGTTAGTGGTGGTGGTCTACTTAGACCTAAACATGATAGCTTTTGTTGTTGAAGCTTTATCATAAGAGATTGTCACTTTTTTAGTGACACTTTTTTTTGAATTTTTTGTAACATTTTTTATTGTTAGTTGTCACTTTTATTTAGCATTTATCACTTTTTTTTTTAAATTTTTTTCACTTCTTTTATTGTTTGATACTTTTTAAATTTCTATCACTTTTTCGAGTGATAAACATTAATTTTTAGTAAAAGTGACATTGAGCCTCTATTTGGTTACATTTTTGAATGTTTCCCAAAAGGGATTAATTCACATGCATAGTTTATAATGACTGATAGTTGCATGTAGATGACAGATTTATGTCATCTTGCAATGTCATAAGTGGTCAACTTCCAGTCAACTTGTCTTTACTAATGTTTGTCACTTTTTGTAGATATTGTCACATTCCTGAAACATTTATTTGTGAGTCTATACATGCATTCATTGTGTTTTATTTTACCAATTTGAATTATCAAGACTTGGTTGCTATTTTGTGTCCCGTTACCCACTGAAAGTTGTTCTTTTCATTTCTTTATTCTTTTTTCTCCCTTAAAGATCATGTAGTTGATACTTTCGGTTGGGTAAACAGGTTTGCAAATGCTGGTGATATTGTTGCAGAAATGGCACGAAATAGCGAAACAGTTGCTGGTGATACTGCCGTTGCATTCGTGCCTTTTAGTAAATAGAATTGATAATGAGGAACTCTCCATTTGACAAGTTGCTAGAGACAGCTCGTGAAATTCTCTTATGCTTATACATTCTCTTTTGTATATTGACCACCAATGATAAGTGATATCCAGAAGCATCGCAAAAGACGACGCAATTCGTTACTTTAGTTTTGAGTTTCTTATTGTGGCTGCAGTTAGATGTTAGTATTCTAGTTGCTAGGAAGGAAGAATGTAATCATTAGTCATTTGATACTACTTAACGCCTCATAATCTCTAGATCTTGAGCATCATTCTTCGAGTTAAACGTTATGTTATTATAAGTTTTTGAATGAAATAAATCATTCTTTTCGCTACTCATCGTACCTTTGTCCTAAATGAAAATAGATTCATGTTCATTATTCTTCACATGTAATACTTGTTCGTCTATTTCAGGACAAACAACACTTTTTTTAACAAAGCCTAGGAAACTATTAATGTAATCATTTAACGGAAACTTTTAAGGCAATCATTTAATAGAATATCACCAAGGTCAGACACTTCTACTGGTTCATTCTTATCGTCCACCTAAGATGTCACAAGCCTGTATATTGTCCATGCCACTAAAGAATCCGAGTAATACCAGTTCCACCATATTGGGATTTCCTAAAATATCAAGCATTCAAGAATAATATGACTTTTTTGGTGAAGAAACTTGCCAAAAGCAGTTCACATCTTCAAGGCATGGTTTAGAAATAAGAAAAAAAAAAGAAACAAGAATTTGTATACTCTGTTACTTGATTATACATGTTATTTATCATATTGTCACTTTTTTTAAACATGCCAAAAAAAAAAAGTGATGCTAAAACGTGACTTGAATATCACTTTTTTAAAACAATATCAAAACAAAAGTGACACTCACTTTTTGTCTACTATTTTTCGATTTTCCCGCATGCTAGAATACAAAAATATCATGTTATTCCTAAGAAATTGCTCGAGTTTTAGCAAAAATAGCTCTCCAAGGTTGGATCGATTGGTTGAAAAGCTTGAAAGAGTATCCTTTAAAAAAAGGAACATTATGTCACATTTTTAACAAAAAAGTGACACAATGTCACTTTTTGCATTATCATTTTCTCAAACACATTGCATGCTTCAATTGAATCGATTCGAAGTTAAATTTTTCATATGTATTAACCTAATCATTTTGCTCTTAAGATCAACAATGTTATTTTCAAATATTTTCCAGTCACATTAACAAAAGCATCAAATAAAAAACATCATAAATGCCGATTAATTATAGTATAAGGCTCAAACTAAACCTAATCACAAAACTAAATCAAAGTCGAGCCTAGAAGACCCGACTGACTCCCTCTTGAATGGATAATATTCAATCACCTTGGTTGGATGACTCCTAACTAATATAGAACCCATTTTGACACAACGACTAGGCACTTCCAACAAGAAGCATCAGTTTGGTTTCTTGAATGACAGCCACCAAATTCAGGAGATGATTGACACATTTCAATCCCGATGAGCAACCGTGCCCCACTTAACCGTCCAAATTTATTTATCGTGAATATGACATGATATCAATTCTAAAACTTTCTAAGCATCCAATCTACATACCCTCTCTGCATACAAAATCTACATACATACAGTACTCTTGACACGACCCATCTCAAAACTTCTTATAAGACTCAAGACGTGATATGCGCCAATGATAAGTGCCAGCTAGACACTGAATCCATCACCAAGACAATTATAACTTAACTTTGATTGTATGGCTTCCTTTGACCAAATAAAATTTTCCAAAAATTTTAACAGAGTTTCATTTAAAAAAATGGAACTATTTTCAATCCTGTAACCATAAAAATTTTCCCAAACACAATATAACAATATCATAATATCAATCACTCGTCCAANAATCCTGTAACCATAAAAATTTTCCCAAACACAATATAACAATATCATAATATCAATCACTCGTCCAACCAAAAGCATATCCATATCACTATGCATCATAACTACTTCTCAAAAAGATAATATTGATGCAGTTTAGTTTACAATATTCCATTGTAATCATTGGTACATTTAAGTACGAAAATCTCCAAATATAATGCAAATTATTTGCTTGATGGTTACACAGTTTTAAGCGAAAAAATCTACAATTGGTGATGATAGTAGCTACAAAACTATCAAAATGACCTTCACGACTGCTTATTCAACTGCCTCTTATAAGGAAAATGTTAA